>PVJL010008344.1:0-67659 GCA_004026885.1 Lyroderma lyra
GGATTCAGCTCCGTCTGCGGATTCAGCTCCGGATTCAGCTCCGTCTGCGGATTCAGCTCCGGATTCAGCTCCGTCTGCAGATTTAGCTCCGGATTCAGCTCCATCTGCGGATTCAGCTCCGGATTCAGCTCCGTCTGCGGATTCAGCTCTGGATTCAGCTCCGTCTGCGGATTCAGCTCCGTCTGTGGATTCAGCTCCGTCAGTGGATTCAGCTCTGTCTGCAGATTCAACTCCTGTTTTCTCTGTGAACTGACACTCCGGGGTCACAGATCCCTTTATAATATGAGAACAGCAGCCTTTCTCCTCTGAGTAACTTGCAAGATAGAATTTTCCAGTTAATTTTAGGGGTTTTTGGAACCCCTAAAATTGAGGTCAGAACCACTGATTGCTACAAATAGTACTTTAGTACATAATCTACACACGCAATCTATATAGTATTAATGCATAAATAAGTGGTAAATAAATAAAAAGCATTAATTGGAAATGTATGCTTTGCTAACAGAAATGGATGATCCGTACCAGCCTGGAGAGCACATCTAGAGGTTGCCTGCGCAGGTCAGGGCCTAGTAGGCTACCTCATCTACCAGGACAGGAACCCAGTGAGGTTTTATTTTCTAATTATTTTACATGTAATTTATAACCAAGAGGCTAAAGCTCAGACGGACTAAGGAATATACCCAAAGCCCCAAATCTAATGATTTAACTAACCTTTGTACCCCACTATAAGTGCTCGGTGAAAGGCTTATGAATTAAACGTAAAATGTGGGGCCAACTTTTTAAATGACACCTATTTATAAGAAAGGTGACCTCCACCAGATGGTGGGTCATCTTCCTGTGGAAGGCTGGAGTCAGCAAGGGATTGGAATTGGTTGTCTCCCCTCTGGCTTTTCTTAGGGGCCGGATCTTGAGGCATTCACCTTGCCCAGAGAGCCGTCAGCAACCCCGGGTGTGATGTGTGTTCTGTGTGGCAGTTAGGGAGCCCGTGCGCTGGAGCCAGCAGGAGGAACACTGGTGCTGCTCCTGCACACACACACAGGCCCGGGAAACGCTCAATGCCAGCCGCGTGGAGCTCAGTGGGCGAGTGGCTTGTCTTGGGGTTTGGGGGTTCATGGATTTGTCACTTGCTGTGGAAGTGAGAGCCCACATGCTGAGTTTCCACATCACAGCCAACCTCGGGGCTAGGCAGGTTTGTACGGAGGCTTGGCTGGAACTTTGAAGGAACACATCCAAATTCAGAACAACCTTGAAAAAATGAGAGGAATGAGTCACCCGACGTGGCATGGAGAAAGGGAATGAAGGAAAAAAGCACATCAGCCTTTCTGCCTCCATGGATGTTGCCTTTATTGTAGCGGTAGACCTGGGCAGTGAGTGGTGCTGGGAACAGATGGGGAAGGGAGCTCACTTGCTCACCATCAGGTAACTGTTGTGTCTAGTGAACGTTGTGTCTAAGAAAAGGCAGAGTTTGGACTCCACGTCCAGCCCTCAGCCCCTAATAACAGGGTGTGTGTAAAGTTAGACCATGATGTTTTCACAGGATGGGTGTTGCTCGTTTTATGGATTGGTGTGGCAAGAGGATCTGAGCTCCACTCTGACCAGGAATAGAAGGCAATACTTTTATAACCCGAACCAGCCTAGTTCTAGATCAGAGATGGTCAACTCTGCAGGGACTTCAGAGTGAGTCTCCCCATAGCTCCACCTACTTAGGCAGCTGCTCCGTGACCCTTAGGTACTTTGTGGTGCCTTTATGATTTGCTGTCACCTCTCACTCGTACTGTACCTATCCCAGGTTTACTCGTTAACCAGCCCTTCATTCAGGTCGTTGCCCAGTTACGTGTCTTGTGAAACCTCACCTGCCCCATCCAGGTTTTGCCGTGCTCTCATCTATCAGATATTAGACGGGTGCTCAGTAAGCAATGTACACTCTCACAGAGGAAAGAAAATCAAGTTAGAACTCTTCCTCCTGCCATACAAATAAACCCATTGCTGATGGATTAAGTATTTAAGTATTAAAAGCAAATACATTTAAACTAAATATTACAGAGTTTGGGAGTATACTTTAAATAACGTTAGAACCCTTCCTTATGCGCTAGATTGAAGACTTAAAAGAATTTTTTTAAAATACTAAACCTTTGAAGGTTTAAGAACATGAGCAAGACAGGAAACTCAAAAGTCAAATTTTGAGTGAAGATCAGTATATTTAACTACTTGAAATTTCTAAAGTTCTGTATGGCAAAGGGCACCATAAACAAAGTTAAAAGACAGATGGGAGTAAATATTTGCAACACATATTACATAACATTGCTGTTCCTTATGTAATTCAGTCCTCTCACAGCTTTGTAGGAAAAGAACAGAGGAAAACTAGGCTACGTATGTGGACAGGCAGAAAAGGGAATGCAAATAGACAATAAAATACAAAAAGATACTCAGATTTACTGTAGTCAAGTTTTTCACATCCATGTGGCAAGAATTTCTTTTTTTTTTAAATGATGGCTGCGTGCTGGTGAGGTTACAGAGACATAGACCCTTTCATGTTTACCTTGCTCCTGGAGATGTGAATTGCCACAGCCAACATCTTTGGAAAGGATCATGGCACTGTTAATAAAAACTTGAAAGGTACACCTTATCCCTCAACAGTTCTGCTTCAGTGAATTTTTTTTTTTCAGAGATAAAGTAACAGCATGTAAGAGCTTGTGTATAAGAACATTTATTTCAACGTTGTTTTTTAGTGGCAAAAACTGGGAGTCTCTCAGGAGGTAGATGGTTATATAAATTGTGGTATTGTTGGTTTTGGAATATAATCACAGTTAAAATAATTAATTAGATTTAATTGTACTGAATTGCTTGATCTTCATTCACTAGGAAAAAAAGAAACTGTAGGGTCTTATATATACTATTCCACTTGTTTTGTTTTGTTTGTTTTTTTAAGTGAAAAGGGAAGACAACCCCTATACTTGCATGTTTCTTGTTTTCAAGCACAGAGAGAGCTTTGCTGAGATACACCCAGGATTATTAGCTTTGCTTGTTTCAAGGAGATGGGGTTGGAGAAAGGGAAGGGAAATAATAATTTTTATTTTTCATACATCTTATAATTTTAAAAACAAATGGAATTTAAAATTTAAAAGCCGATGAGTGCTACAAAGTATGTGTAGAATAGTCTAAAAGAATTTATCACTCCCCCTCTATGCCAGCACTACAATTTACAACTCGTATTACATGGCTTTACTATAGCAGTTATAGCTCATTGTATTTTATATACCTGGCCCAGGGCCAGGGCTAAGTAGTTTTTGAAGGAAGGAAAAGGACTTATTCTGAGAGATTTCACTACACGCAGTGAGCGTTTTGCTAAGCCCCAGCTGTGTGCCCAACCTAACGCTGGGACCAGGGTACACAACAGATTAGGTAAAGCAGGTTTGCCTAGGAGGTTACACTTAGGTTTGAAGAGTCAGGCTCAGGCCTGAAATTGTGGTGGAGCTTGGCACAGGAGAGCTGTGGCTCGGTTGCATGGCTAATGTGATAATGCCTGTATCCACGCCATGCCTCAGAAGGTTTCCCCACGCTCAGGAAGGTAAGATGGTAAACACTAGGTGCTCTGGGCTCCTGGCGCGCAAGATAACTTGCGTCAAGACCCTGGAAAAGGGGCTCCCTGGTGGTGTAGTGGCTAGGCTTTGGCGCTCTCTGCGCCGCGGCCTGGGTTCGATTCCCAGCCTGGGAGCTACCAAATAAATAAATAAATAAATAAACCCTGGAAAAGAAGCCAGGCTCCCAGGAAAGCGTATGGGTAGCTAAGGAAGTGAGACTCACCTTGGAGTCAGGGACAGTACCTCACATACCATGAGCACCCACCTTAGGCCAGAAACTGGACGAGGCCGCTGTGGGCTCTCCTCACCCCGTTCACGTAAGCACCCTATCGAGCAGGCATGATTACACCAAGAAGGCAGAGCCGGAGATGTATGGAAATCGCCCTGCGTCCACAGCTAGTAAATGGAAGACCTGGGACTTGATCCACGGTTGTCTGATACATCCTGGAACCCTCCAGAAACCACCGTGATGTTTAGGTTATACCCGAAGATGTCCATTAACGTCACAGGTTTGATCCTCAGTTTCAGGGTGAGTGGAAGTGATGAAAGTAAAGATATTTTTAGAGGCTTGCCATGTACTTTACAGATATTACCTATCATGCTTCACATAGGAAATGGAGGCCCAGAAAAGTTAAGTCCCCTTCTCAGGGTCACATATGACCAGTTAGGACCCAAGAGAGAGCAAACCCAGGTCTCTGTGTCCCTCCACCACGTGATGCCTCCGTGACCATACCATCGTGCTTGGTCAAGGTCAGGCACGCTCTTTGGAAGGATTTACTGTGCATGTCTTTCGGGCTGATACTCACTAAATAGAAGTATCGTGGTTTTCTAGTGTTCTCTGTTGCTGCTGCTGCTGTGTTCTCCCGCAAGTGCTTTCATAGTAATTATGACGTCTTCACCTCTTAGCTGCCCCCGCTAGGAGTAGGCTGGGTAGGTATTGTTAGACCTGGTCTGCAGATGAAGTTAAGGCCCCGAGAGCCTTAATGTCTTGACCAGGATCTCCTGGTTGTGTCTTGAGCTAAGACCTAGCTTTTCAGGTCTCTCAAGCACTTGACATCTGGGTCAAATTAGAAGACTTCTAGGGGTCCCAGCACTTAACAAATATATTGGTTAAGAGCACAGGCTCTGCAGCCAGTGCCTGTCATCACCACTTACTAGCTGTGTGACTGTAGGTAACTTGTTTAACTTCTCTGAACCAGTTTTTCTGTATCTATAAAATGGGGATAGTAATTATGAGCATTGGCTGAATTAATGTAGGAAAAATAGCACGGTTCCTGACACATTAAGTAATAAAAAATTTTGGCCGTAATTATTATTGTTGCAATTAGTAATTAATGATTATCATCATTTTAATTATTTCATTGTCATTATCATGGAACAAGAAGTCTGTCTTACTCCTCCTTTTTTCTTGGTGTTTATCATTAAGCCTATTACATAGCAGGTTCTGATCTCCATGATGGTCTTTTCCTGAGTCTGTTGGTGGGCAAAGGTGGGGGTTGGAATGAAATGAAGGCTGGGTTCTACCCGGGTTCACACTTGAATTTCACTTTCTGGTCTGTAAAGCACGGCCTTAAGGAGTTTAGGATAGTCACTGTGGTGGATCCCTGCACACAGGCAGTGCTTAATGAATGGCAGTGACAGAGAGTCAGAGGTTGGGCTGGCGGCCGGTCGGGAGGTTTTTGTGAAAGCTTCCCAATTCGGTGAGGTCTCAGGCAGGGTGACAGTTAGGCAAGGGCCCCTCAGAGAAAGGCCTGTTTGAGAGGGGCTGGGGTCCCCAGGACCCTGAGGAGGGCCTCACTGGAGAATAGGCCAGGTGTTTTTAAAGGATATTGAACTTTACTGTATTCCCAAGGCTCTTGTTACTGCCAGCCCAGAGGAATGTGCCCGCTGAGTGCTGTCGTTGCCTCCTGATATCTTGGGGAGCCTCTGCCTCCTGGCCCCCTCTGGCTGACTGCACTGCACTTGTCTTCGCTGTTGTCCTTGTCATCGCTGTTGTTGTCCTTGTCATCATACATACTTACTGAACTTAGGGTGTTCCATGCAGTATTTACTTAATCTCCACAATACCTCTGTGAGACAACAGGTCTTACTATTATATCCATTTCACAGCGGGGGATGATGAGGCTCAGCTAAAGGTGAAATGGCTGGACCAAAGCACCTGCCGGGCAAGTGAGAGACCTGGAATGGGAACTGAGGCCTGTCCCCCGAAGGATGTGGGGGAAAGGACCAGCTCTGAGAGCAGAAAGAGCTCAAGTTTAAGTTCCCTGTTTATGAGCCGCATGACCTTGGGCACGTTTTTGGGTCTACGCAATGAGGACAGTAGCACTACTTACCACCTAGGCTTGTTCCTAGCAGTGAGTGAAGTAAGGTACGTAAAGTGCGGCGTGCAGTCACTGGCACGTCTGAATACTCAGCAGACCGGCCGTTATCACTGGTATCACTGGGAGAGTAAATCACTACGTAGGTGTCGCTGTGGGGGTTCAGGTTGGAATGTGCTGAGTGGTGAGTATCTCACCAAAGAAATGCCAGCGGTTCAAATCCGGACTGAACGGCCCTTTCTGGGTCAGTGGGTGAAATTACATTATTTTGTTCCTTTCTCAGATCTGAAAGGAGTCACATAGCTCTTAGAATTACCTTACGTTCTACGTCAATGCTGTGAATGCCAGAGATCCCCTACAAATACTTAACACGCGTGGGTCTCCATAATGAGGGGTCACATGTCTCTTTTTTGCTATCGTTGCATCCAGGCTCTCTCCTCGCCCCGTTTGCCAGCCTCCCCAAAGCCTTCTAGCCTGAATGTGGTCATGATCCTCAGGCAGCTTTAGCCTGTTCTCCAGAATGTCGGGCACGGATCAGGCCATTTCCTGCCTCGTGGGGTCCCTCATTCAGTTACGGGGGGGTCTTGTGCCAGTGCCCCCCGCCACATCCACAGCCACCCCCCAAAGCCCTTGATTTTCCTCCTTGCTCTGCACTCCTGAATCGGCATTCCGTTTGAATGACTGCTGTGCTCGGTAAGCCCCTCATTTCGGCCCGGCCCTCGCCGTCCCCACCTCCGGAATCGCAAATCCTTCTCTTGCTCTGGCTGTTGGAAACCTGCTTGGTAAGCCCTTGGTTTTATACAGAGGGACAGTGTGTGCATATAATCTGTCTATGAGCTGTGCCTCTTAGATTTATAGTGAGCACGTAAAACGTACTGGAAACGTGAGAGGGGTTGCTATGCAGTTGGATACCGAACACATCTCTGTATTATAACTAATCATGGGTGTAGAGGTATTAATAGTAACGGCTGGTATTTTGGGGGCCGGGGGGGCACATGCCACACACTCTTCTAAGCACCTTACATTTAATGCCCATCATTTCTACCCTCAGAAGGATTTTTAGTATTCTTCCAAGACATAGTTCACTGAATTAGCTGTTATATTTTAACATGTGTGTCTATACTGGGAAATGTCATATACATATATATGCATGTGTGATTAGTATATACACACATGCACATAGATGTGTTGACTACGGTTTTTCAGGAATTAGATACCCAGGACCCATCACCTAGCCCATACTTCCTTGATCCTCCCCGCCCCTGCTGCCCCTCACCCCACTTTTATGCTTCATCTGCCCAGGGAGCGTAAGCCTTCTCTTAGGAGTCTGTGAAAAGCATTTGGGTCAGAGGAGGTTCGAAACAAGTGCCAGCGCTCCCTTCCGTGGCCCGTCTGCTTCAGGCAAGTCTGTCATGTTCTTTGATGAGTTCATCATCACTGATAGACTGAGAGCTTCTTGTAATACTTCCTGACTCCTGCGTGAAAATCCCAGTTCAGAGTATAGGCTGTGTGAGGGAGGGAGGGAGGGAGGGAAGAGGGTAGGATTAGGCTGGGCAGTGTAGGGGAGAGAAGAACCTCATTCTGTAATACTTCCTTCCCTGCTTGGTGGGTACGTGGGCCTTCTGTTATCTAAAGGTTTTTATGCCTGTTATTTGGAACATTTTATAATTTCAAGCAAACAAACCAAAAGCATGATACTTCTGTTTTATTTATCACTGAGACACCTCTGTTGAAAGTAGTTGGAATGGCCAGGCAGCTGGATTCATTTTGTGCTGGGCTCCAAAAGCAGGACATGGTGTCAGGTAGGGTAGGATCCTCGGTGCTGAGTGACACCCTCCGACCTCGGACAGAAGGTGTCGGGGTAGCTGCCCCTTACGGGGGAGCTCACACACGTGCATCCTGCCTGTCGAGCTGATGCAGCCTTTTTTTTTGTTTTTCTCTGTGTGAACTTGGGCAGTAACCAGAGCTGCATCACATCTTCTTTAATATCTCAGCCCACAATACTAACATCCACCGTGTGCGTCATGAATTTTTAATGTGATGATGACTAGAAGGCTGTTGGGACCTCCCTTCATCTCTCTGGACCGCTGCAACATTTGTTTCCCGTGTTGCATTTAGATTTCTTTCCCCAGTTTGTTCTGTTCCATGAATGCCATCGCTCCCACACAGTTACCGAGGGTGTGCTTATGTGCGTGCATGCGCATGCACGTGCACGTGTGTGTATAATGTGTTAAACTTCGTCTCAGTCATTGAGCAGCCTGGGATGTTTAAGGAGGGAATGCAGCTTAAGTTCCTGAAAAGGGAACCAACAAATGCAAGTCAGCGAATGTTGGGGCCCAACTTCATCAGCCTTCTGGCTGACAGATACACAGCGGCTTGCAGGGCAGGGCTGCAGAGGGGGGCCACAGGCGGCGCCCCCGCCTCGTGCCTGGTGGCTGGGAAATATCTACACAAATACAACCTGAAAAGGTGTGCAAAGGGGACAGAGAGTCACAGCAAGGATGAGTCATTGCCAACTCAGGGAAGGTTTTGTAACGAAAAAGCTATTGAATTAAGCCTTTACAATGATGGTTTTGAGAGAGAGGCTTTTGTTAGACATTTATTAATTCAGTAAATATTATACATCTGTGTGCCCCCCCCCCCGCCCCCGTACAAATTCACACCTCGTGCACTCCACGGCACGGGGAGAGAGAGGTGGAGAGTTGAGCACAGATATTTGAAGTGCTCTTGTGTGAAAGGGGTACCCATCACCTCCACTCCCATGTCCTTGGTCAGTGCGGGTCACGTCCCATGTCTCATCACGTCAGGGGTGCGGGGGTTTGCAGTGCTGTTCTCCTTGATACCGTGATGAGCAGTGATGTCTGCCGTAAGGTTGCGAGAGCTGATGCGCAGTTTCGTAGGACCACACTGGGTGCCATGTGGGTAACAGGCTGGAGGAGAGCGAGAGCTGCAAGGAGGCTCTTGCAGGATGTCTCTGCAGAGATCAAGGCTGGACAGATAGTGGATAGGATTAATAGCCATGGGGATGGTGCGATATTGTCAGATTTTGGATATATTTGAAAGGTACGGGCAAGAGCATTGGCCAGTGGATTGCACCTGGGCTGTGGGAAAGAGAAAAATCATGTGTGACTGGGTGGATTTCAGCCTCAACAGCTACGAGAATGTATTTGTCATTAACTGAGACATAGGGGATGCAGAGAAAGGAGGGCTGGGGGCAGAACATCAAGGGTAAGGTGGCCCATGGTTATCCCCGTGAAGATACTGAGTAGGCAGTTGATGTGTAAGTCTGTATTTCAGGGTGGGGTCTGGGCTGGGGGTATCAGCTTGGGAGTTTCAGCTGATAGACGTCATTAAACGCTGAATAAAGGCCCATTGACAGGACGGGGCTCTGCCACCTGATGTCAGGGAGATGAGGACCCAACAGAAACAGTGCAGGTCAGCCACGAGGTCAGAGAGCAGTGGGCCGACTACAATATTCTGGAAGCCAGGTCATTGACTCATGGACACCGACAACAAACAGTGTGGTGACCAGAGTGAGGAGCGGGAAGGGGAAAGGGGTCCACTACATGGTGACAAAGGGCGAGCAGACTGGGTGGTGAACACACAGTGTAGTCTACAGATGGTGGGTTGCAGAATTGTACACTTGAAACTTCTATAATGTTATTAACCAGTATCACCACAACAGATACAATTTTTTAAAGAAGTAAGTGTTCCAAGGAGGTGGGAATTGCTATCTCTGCAGCATTTACTGTTGAGAAACTCCTGCGTGCTTTGTATTAACCCGTCAGCACTGTGGTCTTGTAAAGTGCGTGTTAGTCCCATTTCAGAGGTAGAGAACCAAAGCTCAGAGTTGAGGAAATTTGTTCACAAGTATTTTAGTAATACCTCTTACGTGCCAGCTAGGACAGTAGCCATAGAAGATTTTTTTTAAAACCGAGGAGGAGGAGGAGGAGGAGGAGGAGGTAGCACGCTCACAGGTGGTGAAGCGGCCATGAGACCCAGAAGGGTCTGACCGCCGGCTGCGGGCTTTGCACGGAGCGATGGTGCAGCAGAGCGTCTCACGGATACTGCTCCTCAGTCCCCGAGCTCGGTCGGAGCGGAAGGAAGTTTACACGCGAACACGGCGATTTTTCTCTTGCATTCCAAGTTTGATTTTCTAAAGGAGCATTCGCTCCCGGTTTCCTGATCAGCATAGTTTCCTAAATGCTCGAAAGCGTGCTGATGATTTGACCTCTCAACCTGTGGGGAGTCCGTGGATTAACTGAGCTGTAAGCGAGCTAAATGCTGATGGAGAAAGGGCAGACTGGGCAGACCTCCTTTAATGGAGCGAGGGAGCACGTCAGCGCCCTGCTGGCCGCCTTCCTTCGTGCTCCGTGAATAATTGATGCCGTTTCTACTTGCCTTCCTTTTAAGGGTGTCTAGTGATCAATCGATGTTCAAAAGAGCTCGTCGTGGTGGCAAACGATAGTTCAGTCTCCTCTTTCTTCTCTTTTTAGATCATGTACAAAACGAAGAAAACTATGCACAAGTGCTTGATAAGTTTGGGAGTAACTTTTTAAGTCGAGACAACCCAGATCTTGGCACGGCTTTTGTCAAGTTTTCTACGCTCACAAAGGAACTGTCCACACTGCTGAAAAATCTGGTAAGCCGTTCACACGTGGCTTTAAATTCCAGCCCCCAAAGCTTTTTAGTCCTAGATGCGGAGTCCACATCAAGAAAACACCACGGTGAGACGCCTAGGGTGTGTACCGCCGGCCCCGCCCAGGCAGTGTAGAATGATCAAATCTGAGAGAAAAGGGTTGACCTGAATTCTTTTCCACATTCTGCCCTCGTTTTGTTTGTTGTTTTCATTAACTTTTAGCAACTTCTGCCTTTCAGTTCTTGAAAGGGTGATGATGATTTCTGTGTCAAACATGCGTGTTCCATCTCACTTGTGGGAAGATGATTTTGATCCCTGATTTACAAATAATTAACTTCTCCCAACTCCCCACACCTTTTAACTCAGAAGGAGGCCCTCTCCCCCTCTTCCCTCTGGGCTGCCTTTCTGCCTGTGTCAGAGGGTGGTGGTGGTGGTGGGAAAACAGGAAGTGAGTGCACTGCAGGTCGCTTTGGTGACAGTGGCAAAAGGCCTGCCCGGGAGGAAGCTCTGTTTTCCCTGAGGTGGCTGTTGTCACAGGAGTACCTTGCTAACCCCTGGTTTCCAGCAGACCAAGTGTATTTGGCTTAAGTCAGGCGTCGCCGCGTCCCTGGTTCCTTTCCTCCACAGGCCCGCCCCGTCTGCCCACTGTGTGCGCATCGGCCCCCGCCGCCGTCAGCGGCCGCCCGGGCACCCCTCGCTGCCTGCGTCTGCGTCCTCGTAGTGCACTCGCTTGCTGCCCTGGGAACGACTGGTGGGTACTGGCTTGGGAAACCCGGCGGTGTGCATGTGCGTGCACTTCTTACTTAATGAACAGCTTACAGCAGTCTTAGGGTTCTCTGGCTCTCATCCAGACGAGGAAACTGAGGCACATGCGATGATGTAGCTGGTTCAGGCACTCTGTTAGGAAGTAGACGTGGCCCAGCGGATGTCTCTGCATCCGTTGTCTTTCCCACCTCCTCTACACCTCTGTCACCACCTGCCCTGGCGGCTGTCTCCAGACTAGAAGAAGTGCCAACCTGATGATTCTCCTAACCATGCAGGCTGTCTTCTTCTGTGCCCGCTCCCCTTGAAGGAGTAGAAGTCTAAGAAAGATCTAAAATGGCAGGAAGACCCAATAAGTTTGATTAAAAACAAGCATTTTCCCTTGGAAGAGGGAGAGGTGGAGGAAGCACTTTATAGTTGGTTACTAAGGGGACACTGTTCTGATTGAATAAAAGGTCAGTCCCAGGGGTTTAGCCGACCTGACAGCAGCCAGCAGCTCGCTGCTTCCCTCTCAGGTTACGCCAGGAAGGGGAAGAGCCGGCCGGGCTGCTGGTGGTGGGGCCGCTGGTGGGGATGGGCCACTGGTGGGGCTGCTGGTCAGGCCGCTGGTGGGGATGGGCCACTGGTGGGGCCGCTGGTCAGGCCGCTGGTGGGGATGGGCCACTGGTGGGGCCGCTGGTCAGGCCGCTGGTGGGGATGGGCCGCTGGTGGGGATGGGCCGCTGGTGGGGCCGCTGGTGGAGCTGGGTCACTGGTGGAGCTGGGTCACTGGTGGGGCTGGGTCACTGATGGGGCAGCTGGTGGAGCTGGGTCACTGGTGGGGTCACTGGTGGGGCTGGGTCACTGGTGGGGCCAGGCCCCAGGCATGGGAGGAAAGCTGGGTTAGCTCGCAGCACCCACAACCTGCGCTGAGGAGTTTGGGGAGCACCCCACCTTCTTGAAACCTAGAACATCCCCAGGGGAACCAGTATTTCTCAGAAGAGTCACCAAAATTTCATTCACTTAGGCTCGTGAAGGCTGAAAACATTAAACAGCAGTGGATACAGTTGAAATTTAGAAAGAAAGATTAAAAACAGGTACTTTCATGTCTCAGACTTTCTAATTGTACCCTCAGTTCAACCAGCAAATACTAAATGTCTGTTGTGTTCCAAGGTCTGTAGTAAACACTGAAAAAAACATTTGCTAACTAAGATATTGTTTAACCTGGTATTTTAACAGTTCATCTGAAAACCTTATTTATTTTTGTGGAGGAAAATGAAAGGGTAGATTTTAGGGCTAGGTTTAGCTTTCTGTTATATTTTTTACTAACTCTACACAGGGAAAAACTTGCCTTACTGTGTAACCCGTAAGCATCCGGGTTTGCAAATGTATGGGGTGTTGAGGGGTTTCTGGAAGGTCGGTCCTGAGAAGCACCGGCCCAGTGAGTGAGGGGCCTCTGGTCACCACTGAGACCTTTGTCCTCTCTGGACTTTAGTGACCGTGGAAGGGATGCCGACCAGGGAGATGCCCTGTGAGGCCCGGGAGCTCCACAGGTGTCGGTGTGAGCAGCCCGTGGGGCCGAGGCTGGTTGTCATTATTGAGCTTCTGCCTTAAAATGACAGCCTCTGGACCGCAAAGAGGATGGTGGTGGCAGCTGATGACTCTATGAGCGCACACCAGTCCGGCACCAAGTCAGGTTCAAGGTCCCTGGCTTTTCTTACTGCCCCGTGCCTCCACATCCTCAAAAATGGTTTTTGTAAAGCTGTGCTGCCTCGTCATGTTTTACCTCGTCGTGTGAGAGAGGCTGTGAGCTATAGATGGTGGGAGGAATGTGAGTTTTGGCATCAATCAGACCAGGAACCCCAGCTCCTAACGTACTAGCTTCGTGGCCTTAGGCTAATCATGTACCGTCTCTAATGCTAGTTTCCTTATCTATAAAAACAAATAATAGAATCCGTTTCTTGATAGTGTGGGGACTTCATTGAGATCATGGAAATAGATCATATATGCACACAGGGCCTGACATGTGGAATTTGTTTCACAAATACAAGCTTTTGTTACCATTTGTATCTTCTCATTTGATCTGCACAGCAGCTCCTTGTGCAAAGGCAGGTGTAGAAAGCCCTATCTGCTAAGTGCACCAAATCCCCAAAATGACTGCCTGGGAAGTAGTGGGAGTAGGGCTTGAACTCATCTTCCTGACTGCACATCAGGTTGTGCTTCAGCGATGCTGCCCCCGACACACAGATTCCAAACTAGTGACATTGCCATTGTAGGCTGTAGGGGCCAGTGGCCCACTGGGCACGACCGCTGGAGCCTGTGCCCGTGGTCCTCAGACTGTTCGCGTTCAGCTCGTGCAATACTTTCTTACCCACTTTTCCCATCATTCCCCTCGTCAGGGAGTTGCAACACGTCGCAAAGAGTGAGAGTGGAAGCCAGTAGTCCTCAACTCTGGTCTCAGGACCCCGATCTTAAAAATGATTGAGGACCCCAAAGAGTTTTGTTTCTGTGGACTGTTTGTATCCCTACCTCCTGTATAAGAATTTTAAACAGAACATTTAAAATCTGTTCTTTTATTTTGTTGTCTTGTTGTCTTGATTGAAGTAGACCCAAAACCTGCAGCCTGACCCAGGGCTGCATATTGGGAAAAGAGGTGAGTACCTTTCGGGTAATTGTCGATAATTCTTTGATACTGTGTCAAAACTTGACAAGTGGTAGTTTCTTAACCATTAGTCGCATTATGAATCTGAAATTATATGTAAATGAGCTTTAAGACTTTGGAAGCTGACAAGCTCAGGTGACAAGACATTTTCCAGCATTTTGCCTTTTCTCTGAAAGCTCCAGTTTTATCATTAGCCACCAATACTGTCACTTGTTTACCTTGCAGTGACAGGTTCACTTCATTCATTTTGGAGAAGGTGTTTGCCAGATACTCGAGTGTCAGCACCAACAGTTTGTCAGTCATTCTGTCAGGGCGAAGAAGACGGCGCCCCACGCTGAAACGAGCTCACAACACCGGCGAGTTCAGCTTGCAACTCAACGTCCGTGTGCTTTTCCCAAGATAGCCATCGCATTTTGCTTTGCCCTAGAGGTGTTTGTATTTATGCACACTTTCTATTCCATCAAGCGGTATAAAAAAGACATACAAAAGGGTAGGTATGTAATAAAATGAGTAATTCTTACCGTTTCATCATGGACATTCCTAAATGAAATTCACCTCTTTTTTTAACTGCAAGATCATAACCATGAAGAACGTGGCAACTGTGGTTTGTGACGGTGCCCTGGCTCACCCTAAGCCACCAGTCCTTTCACTTCCATTACTTTTTGCACCATCAGTGCAAATGTAAGAATAGTAAAAAGGTCACATAAAACCTCTCAGCAATATACTGAAAACACTTTGACCTTGGGGACCTCTAGGGGCCTGTGGATCACTCCTAGGAGCCTCTGGGATCCAAAGGCTGTGCTATGACTCAGCCCTGCCCCCGGGCGGATCAGTGTTGCCTAACTTAGAAGCATGAATTTCCTCACCGGGAGGAGGAGAAGTACCTTTTCTATGTCCCCTCTCGCTTGTATGAGAATCAGATCATAACATGCACGTGGTAACATTTTGTAAACTGTCCTTGAATCACACACCGTGGATTGTTACAGTATTAATAGACTACGTTAATATTAATGCTACTATACTATTAATAGCAGCAGACTTTATGTATTTTTTCTTATAAAAAGAGCACATGCGTAATGGGGAACATTTAGAATACAGGGAGAAAATTGCAGTTTCTCTTTTATATTCCCCCATTCCTTAGTATTGGGGGTTTACCTTTCCAGCCCACTTTGCTGCATGTTCTCCCCCCCCCCCCCCCCAAGATACCTGAAATCATAGGCCCTAAGCAACTTTGTATCTCATTTGATTTCACTTAGCATTCTCATTCGGGAAAGAGTGACTTTTAACATGATAACCTTGCCATTTGTGTATGTTTCCGATGAAACTCTAAGTCGTCCAAGATGACAGCGATGGAGAACAGATCGTGGTTCCCAGGTCTGGAGAAGCGAACAGGCGTGTGACTGTAAAGGAATAGCACGAGGGTGTTCCTTTATATTGACGGGCAGCTGTCTGCCTTGGTTGTGGTGATGGTTGTTCTGATCTGTACACATGGTGAAATGTCATAGAACTGTACACGGACAAAAAGGCATACCAAGAATGAGCACATGCAAAAAAAAAAAGAGAAAAGCCTAGTTCATCATCTTGTGCAAATGTTGATTCTGGGTTTTGATGATGTACAATAGAGATAGGTAGGTAGGTAGGTAACCAGCCAGCACAGGTAAGGTGTTACTGTTGTAAGAAGCTCGTTGATAAGTAAAGGTAAAAGGGACTTCTCTGTACTACTTTGCAACTTTTTGTGGAGTCTATGGTTGTTTTCACAATGAAAAGGTTAAATAAGCATATAAATCATTCGAGTCTGGTCAGGGAGAGAAAGGTGAAAATCTTGCATAATGTAGTCACCCCACGTAAAAATTTCCATGTGTAGCAAATGTAGACTCTCACCTCTGTGCTGTTACTTCAGACCTCTGGTCTGGAACCCCACTTCCTTTTCACTTCTGTTGGTTTTCTAAGCCCCTCTTTCTCGGTCTCGTGAATGTCGCCCTCTGGTCAAAGCGCTGTTTGCGGCCACTGTCCCCCAAGGTGATGAGCTGCTTGCTGCCAGACATGAACCTGGTCGGTGAGTTTTGGTGGGTCTGGGGCATTCTGCCGCCTGGTGGTAGGAAACCAGGCCCATGTGGACGTGATCTGTTTCACTGCTGTAGTTCATCCCACTTTTCTGGCGGGGTTTTAAGTGCACAGGCTTTTACGTGAAGCCCCTGTCGTAGGGCTGGTTCACAGTATGTGCTTTGTAGATCATAACATTTAAAAATTTATTAGAAATATTTCCTTAGCGGACTTACCAATCTCTCTGAACTCATCCTTCCTGCAGGTAAAGATACCTTCCTAATCAAAGCCACCTCCAGACATAAATTATTTATCATTCGTGGAGGCTATATCTGGTTTTCATGCCTTTATACCTTCTGTTCCTTGTGCTTTGAGTGCCCTTTAGTAGTTAACGTATTAATGATAAACACTTGCTTTATGATGCAGCTTCCCTGTTTAAAAAAAAAAAGAAAAGAAGCAGAGTGCTCTTAAGTTTTAGGTGTTTCTGAGTATCTTGTATTGCTTGTTTAGTTAGATACACAGTACCGAAGTTATGTGCCATCTGTTTTCAACCGTGCCGCGGGAAGCAGTGAGACTGGCCTGCTGACCGCTGCTGCTCCGTGCCTGGCGCCAGTCCCTTGTGGCCTGGGATCCTGGCGGAAATGTGGCGGAGTCGGCGGAGCATCGCCTCCATTTAATTACCAAACCACAAAGTGGGGCCGGAAGGGAGTCACTGGTGGGCTGAGGTAGAGTCTCAATAGGCAGAGGAAAACCATTTAAGCCATCCCCAAGAGCCCCAGTGTAGCAGTAGTTTAGAGACCGTACATAAACCCGCTTTCAAAATAGCATCCAGAAGGACCGCGGGCCGGCCCAGGGCTCTGCATGCCTCTGCCTCCTGCTCTTCCCTGAGCCTTTGGAAAGTTCCGGAGCTTGTACCAGAAATAGTTCCTTGGTTGACTTACCGGTCTCTCTGAACAGCCTCCTGACGGTCAGGTGGCAGTTACTGCCTCTGAGCCTCCGAAACAGAGCGAGCATTTCCCCATCGGCTCTGCTCTTCCCGTTTACAGCCTCTGGCCACAGGGCGTGGGGCTTCAGGACAAGGACTTCTGTTGTTTTTCTTCTTTTCTTCCCCATCAGATGACAGGAGCGGGGGATGTGCAGGTTGGGTTCTCGATTTTTAATCACATCATCCCTCAAGTTATTCTTTGAAACACTAAAACATGTAGAAAGCAGGGGTGTACTCAGCTGTAAATTGGGTGCCCTGGATCATGTTACACATTTGAAAGACCTCATCTTTTTGCAAAAAAAAACCCACTTCCATCATTGGAAGTCTTTAGCACTTGATAGCACTTGATCTGCCAGATGTTCCCTCATGTCCTGACACGCTTCACTGCCAATGCGAAATGCGGGGTGTTCATGAGATCTGTCCACGTGGGTGGGAGGGTGGGTAAGAGAGAGGTTCTCTTTTTCCCCTCCGTTATACAGGTAGTACCCTATGTGTTCCCTATGAAAAGTTCAGAAATATGGGGAAAAATAAGAAAATAAAGATCATTGTACAGTTCTAACTTCTGTTAATACTAATATACTGTGTCCTTTGAAACAGTTTTGTAGATTTATGTACTGTGTGTGAGAGAGAGAGCAGGAGGGCAAGGGAGAGAGAGAGAGAGAGAGCCTCCCAGCCCACAGTCTCTTCCCCAAAACCCTTGGGGTAAAATGTGTTTCAAAATTCAGAATTCGACAGTCAAGGCCACACGCCCCCCCGCCTCCACCTTGGGCAGGGTCCCCAGCCCATCCAGCTCTGGGGAGCACAGACTCGTATTCCTGAGGGACGTGTGGCTGGGTTTCAGGCTCCGCTGTGCACACCGGGAGGGTGTGGTCACTGTGACCCCGCGTCACCATGTGCAAGTGGCCACGCCGGCCCAGAGCATCTGGCTCCCTCTTGCCTCAGAACAGGAGTGTCAAGGTGGGAGATGCCTTTCCTAAGGGTTTGCCTTGATACACTAATCTCATGCCTTGTTTTGTCAAGAGTTGTGGATGGAACAGCATTTTGTGTTACCCGTGGGCGTTTCCGTGCACATCTGTGTGTTAAAGGCTCGGTGACATCCTGTGATGGAGAGACCTGTCCAACTCACAGGTCTTCCCTAATTTATCTGACCACACACCGCCTTGTTGGATAAGAAGCATCCCATGGAACCACTTAGAAATGCTGGTTTAATTGTTGTGCTGGATCAGGTGTTCCATTTCGTATATTGTGTTTATTTGTTTTAATTTTAGTCTGTCTCACGCCTACACTTCTAGAATTTATTTACTCTTCAGTATGTAATTTCTGATTACTTAAATTGGTTGCTTCTTTACATTTGCCTCTATTTAGATTATACCCTTTCAGTGCCTTTAGCACTTCCGAGTTTAAACGTGAAGGAATGGCCTTGAACCGAACGTGCTCGCTATCGGCGTCTTCCGCCAGAAGGGAATGGGGCCTTTTATTGACTTGCTGCCCAGCTGTGCTAATTGGAAGTTCAGAGCGTGGGCAGAAGTAGCACAACTGAGAAGTCAGATAAGACTGAATTCAGATCTCTGCTCCACCGTTTCCCAAAAGCTAAGTCACCAGAAACAGATTCATTCATTCATTCATTCATTCATCCAGAAAGCAAGGATATCAAGAGAGGCATCACGGATGAGAGACCCTGGAACTGAGCCATAGATGATGCGTAGATATTTATGAAACTGTCCTCTTAGACTTTTCGAGGCTCTTTGCCTTAAACAGAAACATAAAAAGCTTAAATTAAGCCTTGTTTGATACATTTGACGTTTAGAGTGCGAGATGAAATCTAAGTGTCCGCTCTGTCCCAGGCTCTGTGCTAGGCTTGACTATCACGTTCTGCTTAAGAGACACTCATACAGAGTATTTTAATAATTCACACTAAAGTGCTCCTTACTTTTATAGAGAAGGAGGGACATGGGAATAGGACCAGATTCTTTAAACTTACATTTTTAGATGGTTTTTTGTTGCCCACATGGAGAAAACATAGTGGGTTTCCTGGCAGCAGTTGGCATCATGGGCTGATACTGAAGAAGGATGACCTTGAACTTTATCAGCTGACGGTGACTGTAACTATCATAGCCACCATTTAGGCAAATTCTTGTGAATTCTAAAATTTTCTGTGAGGGTCAGGTGAAGTGACTGCTGAAACATGAAGGTCTAGACCAAGCAGACCGAGGAGGGCCATGCAGACAGGACGAGGAGAGGTATTCTTATCAGCTAAATGGAGACAGGAATGTCTGCTGTGAGACATCGTCTGTCCTCCCGGCGTGCGGTGAGCCCTGGGAGCTTGTCGACTTACTTTATTACATTTTTAGATGGTGTTGAAGAGGTGCCTAAGGTAAAAGTTTGTTGTAAAATTACAACGCGTGACGAAGACGTTTAGTGAAGGCAAGGAAAATGAGATTCGGTATCACTTAGGTATGGTTTTGTTCTCATTTAAACGTAGCAAATCGTACATGACATGCATGGAAATGAAATTAAAGGTCTGAAAGTTGATCATGAACTCACTGATTAATCATTTCAAGCACAATAAAGAAATCCTTAGGGTTGGGGTGTCTTTCTTAAACCAAAGCATAGCTATCTGGGCTCCTTTGCTTTTCCATTTACCTTGGCCTTCCTTCTCTGTAATTAACCCTCAGATGAAATCAGATGCTGCACATAATGCAAAGGAAAACGGTGCTTCATTTTCACTCTTGATGTAGGAAACGACATTAAATGCAAACCATCATTTACTTGAATTGGACAAAATAAAATTGCGTTATTTCACTTTAAGAAGTCTCACACTCCCCAGTACTCCTACATCTACCCACTTTCCTCTGTGAAACTTCCAGTAGAACCATACTTTCCACTTAAATTCTATCTTGTCGGTTCCTGATGTCTTCAGCACGATGGTATAATTTGGTCCCCTCCTTTCCTTAGGTCTTATTTAACCAGGTCGCTTAGAGCAGTCAGTCACTCCTGTTCATTGTTCACAGCAATGACATCTTAAACAGTAGGCAGACCTTTCCATCGGTCTTCTCTAAGGGAACTCAGATAGCCCTTAGTCTAAGGCAGTTGTGCCCGAACTTGACCTTGCTTCCATCTCCCCTAGAAAGCTTGTTTAAACGTAGGCTGCTGGGGAATTCCCTGGTGGTGTAGTGGCTAAGGCTTCGGCGCTGTCAACGCTGCGGCCTGGGTTCGATTCCCAGCCAGGGAACTACCCACATTTAAAAAAAACAACAAAAAACCTAGGCTGTTGGACCCCACTCTCAGAGTGTCTGATGAGCTAGGTTTGAGATTTCATTCTAACACATTTTCAGGTGGGGCTGGCCCTGTTGGCAGCCTGAGGACCACACTTTAAGAACCACTAATAAGGATTGTCATTCTGGACAGGGATCCAGAGTTCTCTAGTATTACAGAGAAGCTGTAACTTTGTTCCTTCGAATTCATTGCCTAATTATTTTTACTTTTACACATGCCATCTGGTTTGTATCATGTATTAACAAACAAGTTGAATGAGAAATAAGCTGCTGGTTGATTATATCGCCCTCTTGTGTTTCCGTGTCGTATTTGTCTTAATAACTTTCTGAATATAAAAATGCCAATTCATTGTTGAAAACTTAGAAAATCAAGGGGGAAAAAGACTAAAATAGAAATCAAAAACCTCACCATCCACTATTAAGGAGTTGAGATACATACATAATATATAATCTCTAATCTTTTTTTCTACTTACGCGTATGTCTTTTTCTTATGTATATTTATTACTCAAATTTTTAACAATATTGGGTGCATATTGTAGTGCTATTTTGTAATCTGATTTTCACTTATTTCTGTATTTTGAAAGAGTATTTCTGTTTTGTAAAATATAGCCTAAGACCCTTTACTTATTGGAAGCATACTGCCTCCTGAAGCAGAATGGCCCTGACCGAAGCACAGTGGAAGCCCCGTTTTTGATAGCTGTCCCCCAAGACAAGTCAGCAGAGCCCAGAGGCGCTGTCTGTGACTGTCTCGAACAGCTGCGTAGCGTGCCCGTCATTTGCACCGTAATGCATTTGCCCAGTCTCCCGTTCTAAACCTTTCCATTGCTTCCATTTTTTCCCTGTTTGGAATAATAGTTGAAAGCGTCTTTTGAAATCTCGGCACATGCTGTGATTATAGATTAGATGCTGGCCTTCGTCCCTGCGTGACTTCACTTTGTACTACTGTCATTTTCCCTTCCTTCACTGTCGTTGGAGCCAGTTAGGAAATGGGGAGGAACTGCCTGTCGTTGTATCAGTCCTTGGTCAGGTCAAATTAAGAAGCTCACTTTCTTGACACGTTTCAGGCTTTTTCAAAAGGTTACATTTATATTGCGGTGCAAGTTTTATTATCGACTGTACTCCAAAAATATCACGGTACTGATAGGAATGGTGAATTGACCCTTCTGACTCCTCACCATGATGGCAGAACTGCTTAGTTACTGTTTTTATTTTGTTACTTTGTTCAGGGGAGGGCTAGGGTTGCCCTTCCGCTCCTGAGGTGGTTTGATTGGTTCCCTGTAGCTTTTTTATCCAGTTGGTCTGGATTTTTTCCCCTTGTGTTTAAGTGTGTTTTAAGCTCTACATTTATTATAACTGGAATGTACATTAGAGACCCTGTACACCTTTCATTTTATCAATGGCAAAAATGAGAAGTGACCAGCCTAAACTGACACAGCAGTAACCTGAGATAACATATTCAACACGGTATCACTTGTCATTTCAGCAAAGCAGATTCGGGGTGATCAGCCTAGGTTCGAACATGGTATAATGGGCTGCTTTGTCTCTTAGTTTCTGGAGACTGCCTTGCAGAACGAGGCAGGAAAGCAAGAACTGCAACCTTACCAATGGAGAGAATGTGCTACAACATGAAGGCTGTTTGGGAGCCCCCCACCCCACCCCAGCCTCAGAAGATCTTTTCTAGTATCTGAAAGCTGTCATTATGTTTTCTCTACCACTACCATTAAGCTTTTCAAGGGTAAAACATCCTAAAAAAATGAATCCAGTTACGTTTTATTAGGAGTCCGTGTTGTGCCAGGCACTGTGCGTGCTCATCACCCTGTGTCTGTATCTCACACAGTCCCCTTAGCGGCATGTGAGGTGGTCTTATCATTTCCACTGCATAGGCGAGGAGACCGAGTCTCTAAAATGTCACCCGCTTCATGTGACCCCTGGGCATTCCTGCAGCCAGGAAGGGAAAACTGCCACAAGTCCCTGAGCAGCAGCCAAGGTAGTGACACTGGCTCCTGTCTGTGCTGGGTCTGTGAGTGCCCTCAGCCTGTGAGCAGTGAGCATTCTTCGTTTCCCCTCAGCGCATAAGCCACCAAGTAAAATAAAGCGTCACCTAACAGGTCAGTAACCGCCGAGCGTAGCGGCTCATTCACGTGCATAGAATGTTACAGTCTTCAAAGCATTCTGGTGTCTGCAGGAAGATGGCACTATCGGTGGTTCGCTGACTTTGACCTTGGACCAGGGTTGCAGTTTGATCCTTCCACATGACCAGCCAAGTGTGTTTGAACAGATCACCTAATGATGTCTTGGGGGTGTTAAGCAGCCAGCAAAGCCATGCGTGTGAAAGCAAGCACCCCTGTGCCTGCTGCAGAGCCGGGATTTCTTGGGCGTCACTTCTCCCTGACTCTCATACCAGCATGGGCTAGTCGAAGAAGGTGCTGGAACACCCATTTTAGAATCAGGACACCACGTCCGCAAGGTGACAGTTAGCTAGTAACCCAGGCCTGCACTGATGAGAGGCCACATGCCTCTGGGCCAGTGACAAACACAACTCCTATTTTAAATAGCTCAGAGGTGGTAGACACCTCTCTGGGGCAGGAAGGGGTTAACGGTCTAGAAAGAACGCCTGATGGATGCCCGGGAACTGTCCAGGGCACTGCTGGGAGCTGACTTCTGGTTCTAATGGGACTTTTCCAACCTCTTGAGCAAGTCAGCAGATTAGCCTCAGCCTTATGTCCAGGGAAACTTTCTCTCTGGAGAGGGGACCCAGGGGCCGTGGAGGGGGATGTCGGGAAGAGTGCAGGACAACAGAGCAGGCCTGTCTTGTCCTCCTTGATTGCCTGTCTTGTCCCCCTGTGTGTGTCGGTGTCATGGACACCACTGCAGAGCTGGGCTCCTCTCCATGCTCTCACACGCCAGGTTGCTGCCCCTGGTCCTGTGGCCCAGAGGGTAGGCTCATGCCGGCGGGCCAGGAGTTCCAAGACAGTGTGACCCACGACTGCTTCTTGGCTCCCGCAGTGGGATCTGGTCAGCGAACCAAACAGATGAGATGCCGCCCTTACGAAGGAAGCATGGTTCTAGGGAGGAGAGATGGGCAGTGGGCCAGTAAGCAGACATGGTCATCTCATTCTGTGGTAAAGCGTTAGGTTAAAAAAAAACAACCATCAGGACAGAAGGTCCTCTGTGTGTGTGTGTGTGTGTGTGTGTGTGTGTGTGTGTGTGTGTTGATCCCTCCATGGGCCTGTGTGTGTGTGTGTGTGTGTGTGTGTGTTTATATCTGTAGAGGAAAACTGTTTGTGAAGTCCTCACCAACATCCAAGATTACCCGGGTGTTGGTATGATGTCTAGTAGGGTCCAAGCCACTGTAAGGAGTGAGTGGTTATTTTCATCAAAGCCAATGCTGATTGCAGTTTATTTGCTTAAACGGTCCCTTTGCATATGAAAGGACAGACTTCAGCTTCCTCCCATCTGATTTACTCCAGATCTGGGCTGGGTGTGTCTATACCCGCAGCAGGGAACTAGCCCATCGGTGAGGAGGCACACAGCAGCAGTTTGTTTGGGAAGCAGAGGTGTTTGCTGCACCCAAACATTGTTCTCGAAGTGGTTTTTAATGTGGTGTTGGCTTAATAAAATGGAAAAAGACGTGCTTTTGAAAACACACTCTTCAATCCCTTGTCATCCATCTGGAATCACTTAAAGAACTTACATGGATTCTACTTTATCATGAAAGGAAATGAATTGGAGTTGAGTAAAATAGATGAAAAATAACTATATAATATGAAAGGCTTTTAAAAAAACACCCCACTTAAGACAATGAAGGTGCCCTCAGGAATCTGTGTCCCCAGGTTGACACTGTATCATGTTGGCCGAGGTGCGGTGACCATGGCGATGCCTTTGTTACATGTCAGTTTTAGGTCTTGCTCAGGCCTTGAAAAGGGTTCCTGAAATAACTAGAAAGTCAAAAAGAACCAAGAAAACAGCAGAATCCGTCAGCTGCGAAGTCACGTGACTCGTCTGTCACAGAGCAGTACCTTGAGACACTTGAGAACTCAGGTCCTGTCTCTGGGGGAGGGAATGTGGTTTCGCCCCTCCGTAAGTCATGCCTGAGGGTTTCCTCCTCCTGGGATTGTCTGCTCTCCCTTCGCCTTTTCTCTTTGTCTTTGTAACGACAGGTCGTCACAGTTCACTTGTCACGTAGCACAGTCTCCTTCGCCAGTTTTTATAAACTAACCCCCTTTTCCTGGAAAGTCCATTGGGAAGAGCTTCTAAGTTTTCAGGGTGTTTCCGGTGACTCTGCATGTAGGCTTGTCACTTGGGAAGATTCTGGATTCAGAACGCATGGCATCTGGCCTTCTTGGCTTCTCATCAGCCCCCAAGCATGTGTGTGTGTGTGTGTGTGTGTGTGTGTGTGTGTGTGTGTGTGTGTAAACCACGAAGCAATTCTTAACTCTTGGGGTTTTCCATCCCGGCAGCCACAGCCCCCCGCCTCCTGCCCCTCACCTGACCACAATGACGATGGTGAAAAGTTGAGACATGTGTCGTGTGTTCGTCGTGTGGTCAGTCCATGGCTTTTTCGGGACTTTTCCTTCCAAGCAGCCCCCACAGTCAGCCCTCACCACCGGATTTCCTAATTCTTTTATTGTTATTTTTCTCGTGGCACTTTCAGATCAACGTGGCAGTGACCTTGTGGGTTTGGGGTTCTGTATTCCCTGCCTCATTTCACAAAGGGTTTTGAGGCAGTGGTGACTGAACATTAGAAGTGGTTTATAATCACTGTCTTTTCTTTTTTTTTGTTTTAGAACTTTTTACCATTTTGTTGACTAACAATCTAGTTACCGGAACTTGGGTCCGTGCTACGTGAAACTGATTTCACCAAGATACAGTGGGTCATCAAATAACAGCGTTGTTTTGGTACAGTCTTTCGTTACAGTGTCGCTTCCTGTATGCCAGGGCTTACTATATGCCAGGAATCGCCTTGTTCTGCACTTGTCCGTCCCGCCCTTGGTGTCCCTGCCACCCTGAGTGGCAGCTCTGTCTCTGTGCTCTGTAGCCTGCTCTCGCTTGGTACCCCTTAAAACCAGGAGACCCCGGTCCCCGCTTCGGAACAGTGGAGGAACCTGCACCCATTGTAGATAGCAGTTAGTTCCCAAACGCAGTGTCTTTCTCCCAGAATCCAGCACAAGGCTGCACTTGGGAGCAGGACCGCTGCGTCCTACCCTCGCTGAGCTTGTGGTCTGGTGGGTGACACAGAATATGCACATGCAGATGGGCAGACCGGGTCGTTCCAGAGAGTGACAAGGGAGGTGCTAAAAAGGAAGTGGTCAGCAGCAGTTCTGTCCTGTCCTCCCGATGCTGACAGAGGCGTTTGAGGAGAAGGCACATGGAGTCCTACCATCCCAGCAGGGGAGACGAGGGATGTCCTAACGATGAGCTGAGCGATTTACCTGCATGGGTATCCGTGGCCACGAGTGCCACCTGATGGCGGAGGCATCCTGCTGTGAGGCGGGTCAGTGTGCCCGAGGTCCTCACGAAGAGCCTGGCGTCTGGAGGACCCGGCCAGCCTTGGCTGGACCTCTGTCCTATGGCTCCTTCTTTCTGACTGCCCCCCATCCTTGCCTTGTTTTTCAGCTCCAGGGTCTGAGCCACAATGTGATCTTCACCTTGGATTCCCTGCTCAAAGGAGACCTGAAGGGAGTCAAAGGAGTAAGTGTTCAGAAAGCTGCTTTCCACGGCGCCTCGAAAGGGGTGTCGGGAAAAGGTCGTTGGGGAAGACGAGCCCCTTCACATGATGTCATGGACTGAGGGACAAGGTCAGGCACTTTCAGGAAGATGGGTGGGGGAAGATCTGCGCCTGGGTCTTGGTCCCCCCATGGACCCTGTGGACCCCCAAGTGCTGGGCCCTGCATCGTCAACGTGACTAAGGATGCGCGCCCCCTCAAGAATAATAAACAGCGTGACGTGCGTGCAGGCGTCCTGCGTCGTTTTGAGCATCCTGTAACGGGAGGCATTTTTGCTAAGATGTTGTGTCAAAATTATTATTCAAAAAAAAAAATTATTATTCACCTTGAAGCAAAAGTGCATTCAATTTCAATTTTGTTTTCTCTTTTCTAAGGACCTCAAGAAGCCATTTGACAAAGCTTGGAAAGATTATGAGACAAAGTTGTAAGTGGTTTTCGTTTTATTTTTGTTTGGGTTGGTTCTTTTCTTTATATTGTTGTGAGTTTCAAAAGTGTAACTGGAAGAAGGGATAGAACCCTTAGCTGAAACCTCCTGGACAGAAGAAATCGGTTAGTACGTGCTGGTACAGGCCCACAGGTTGGGTATGCAAAGCTAATCCAAAGTGGCTGCCCCTCCTGTGCTGGTTGTCTAGAGGAAGGTGTCCTTTTATCATCAAGTATTTGGCATTCACGGCCCACATTAACTACCATGTTGTAGGTCTGTGACTGTGGGTCTTTCATTACAGTCAGCATGTAATCCGAGGCCATTTACATCTCCGGATAGCATGGCAGTTGGGAAATAATGAAAACACAGCTGGTACTTACGACACCGGGCTGCCTGTTTACGTGCGTGCCCTCCTCACACCAACCCCATCCCTACGCAGTGTTCACTGTCTGTTCATAGATCAGGAAACTGCAGCCTGGAGGGGCCAAGGGCCTGGCAGCAGGTCGTGAAGCTGTGTGAGCCTGAACCTGGCGGGCTTGTGAGGAATGAGGGAGAGGACGCACATGAAACCCTCGGCGTGGGGCCAGCTCACCTTCGTCCTGCACGGGCCACCCCTTGTCCCTCGACCACTACTATTCTGAGACATTTGTGACACGGGACATTGGGGTGCAGTGGAAGGAGAAATGTATTTTAAAGCATTTATTAATAATGAAAATCTTGGCTGTAAACTTGGGTAGCTATAAACAAGAAAATCAGAACATGTCCATAGGCAGCAGTAACAGCAAAATGAAAACAAAAGCAAAAGAAAAACAAATTCCAGATTAAATCTTTGCCTCCCAAACTACTTTCCTGATTGCTTACGTAGTAAGTGCATTGTTGGAGACTTGCTGTTTTAGGACTGCATTTGTGCATTGACAGTTACAATGCAGCGGAGAACAAAGGGGCTGTTAAAATGGTCAGCTCATGACAGTGGGTGCTGGGGACCATCAAGCTTTCTCTGTGCAAGTGAGTCCTGAACGCTCACATGGGTGAGCTAAGTACTGCTCTGCCCAGAGGCGACTGTATGACTGGGACAGGGACAGCACTTAGTACTTAGAAAGGGGTTGAGGGGTGGTCCACAAAATGGGCAGGAGAAGGGTTTTGCTCTGGACCTGTGGAATGTATTTCCTCTGTAGGACATAGGAACGACAGCACAAATAATTGCTTTGTCCTCTAGAGGACTACCGGTACAAGTGGCACAGCTGTGTTTATGGGAAACCTGTGTGCTGGTCGGAGACCTTGCAGTGCCTGGTGGTCCATGTTGGGAACATCATAGAACATAAGGCGTTCTGAGATGACCCAGGTGCCCTTCACAGCACTTCTTATGCAGTGTGAATTTGTCTGTTGGTTCGTCTATGCTGTCCTCTTGTCTGAGCTCATGGCCCCTGTGTGTGGTGCCCACCAGAGTCTTTGGCACGTGCTTGATGCCCAGGAAATACTTACTAAAGGGAGAAAGGAATTGTCTAGACCCGGAAAGGGACCCCAGGAGTAATGACTTGAGTGGGTCCTGAACTTAGGACCTCACCAGAAAGGCTTTGATTTTGTCCTTGTGATTTAATAAGTCCTTGTCAACAAATTATTTTCCTAAGATAGGCTTCTTCCTCACTAACGTACTGTGGTGCAGGAAGAAAATCCGAATGTGTCTGTTTGATGTGAGCGGGCTCCTTTGATTGTGAGTTACAGGACACTAAATAACAATGCAAAAGAGAGAAGCTGGTTGATGGGCTCTGATGACTGAGGGGGCTGGTCCTCCATTTCAAACTTCAGAGGCCGTGAGGTGCCCTGGCGGAGATCACAGGCTTGGAAGTGGGCTCGGCATGACAGTCTCAACTTTGAAGGTCCTCACCTGTAAAGTAATGTAAAAACTGCCTACTTCGCGAGGTTCTTGTGAGGACAGGGTAAGGTAATGTGTTAGAGCGATGGTCACAGTAGGTGCTCAATAAGTAGTTTCTCTTAGGTTTTTTCATGATCGAATATTATTTGGTCAAAACAATAAGGTATATACAACACCAAATAGTACTCATGTCACAACTTCTCGACTGTCAGTCATAGAAATCCAAAAACAATGACTTCAACCTTGCAGTGTATCAAAGAATGTAAGCGATGTGTGGACCAAGCCCTGTCCATGGTTCTCACACGACACAGGAACTGTGACACCACCTGACTTGCAACTATGTTTCATCTTTACTAAGATGAGGTGCTGACTTAATGCAAAATACAGAGTAATCTCAGAATTTAAACTTGGAGAGTTTATGCTGCACCTGATGACACAGGTCCTCTTCCTGATGATGACGGGGCCCATGAGTGAGCTTCTGGTGGAGAAGCCCTCTGCCTCCCTGCCCCAAGCCCACCTCCCTCGCCTCCTCCCCATGCGGTCCGTGGCCAGTTCCTGCTGTCCCTTCTCGGTCCCCGCAGTGATGCGCTGGCAGGGGCGGCCTCGGCCGTCTGGCCCAGCACCCACATCGCTTCCTGCCTCCCATTCCTCCGGTGTGCTCAATGCAATGGTTCGTGGTGACGCTGGTTGTCGATGTGTACGTTTTTGTATCCGTCGCCATTGTCAATCTCGATGTCTTAGGAATGAATTTCCATTTTTATAGGGCAGTTTTTTTTGCTTTTCTCTTAATGAAATAATTGCCTCATTTCTCCATTTGCATAGTTCTCCTATATGAGTTTTTTGTGAATTTGTATCTGTTCCAACTGATGTCCACCACCTATGACCGATGTTCCTGTTTAGAAAATACGAGTACATGATGTGTATTATTATAATGATTATACATTTGTTACCATTAAATTCTCAGTTCCTTTTCCCTCCCGGAGATGTCCTCCCGAGGGCTTTGGGTCAGTGCCGTTGTCATCCGGGCTGCCCCTCGTGGTGGGGCTCCTACGTCCCCTCTCTCTTACTGAGACACCCCCTCCTGTCCTGTCCAGGGAACAGCTCCCAAGGAGGTACAACTTTCAGGTTTTGCCACATCCAAAAGTGCCTTCATTCTGCCACCACGCAGAATGAGAGTGTGGCTGAACGTAAATTCCCATCATTCCAGTCATTTCCTCTCCATGTGTCCGACGCGTTACCCTGTTGTTGCTAATGAAAAGGTCTGTGCCCCTGGTTCCCATTTCTTAGTCTGTGACATCGGGGGACTTGGAGGGGTTGTTTGTTTTCAGTTAGAAAATGTTGCAGTCCTCTCTCTATAGAACCTTCTAGAACCTTTCTGCATGAGCCATGGGGTGTGCGTTGGCCTTGTACCTGTGATTTGTAGTTGGTTCTTCAGCTCTGAAGTTCTTCCTGGCAATTCCTCTCAGCTCCTTTTTTCTTCTTACTCTTCTAAAACTTCTCATCATAGAATGTTGAACTTTCTAGATTGTTCTTGAAACATCTTCTCTCTTCTGTTCTGTTTGTCACTGTTACATGTTAGTCATCTCTTCAGCCTTTTCTGTCCCACGGTTTCAGTGACTTTTTTCTGTTAGCTATCATATTTTAAATCTCTAAAAGCTCTTTTTTATTCCCAGCCAGGGAACCACCCGGAAACAAACAAACAAACAAATAAAAGTTCTTTTTCCCAATTAGTTGGGTTTTAAGGCATGGTGTTTTTTGGTTTTCATTTGTTGTTTTGTGTTGGTTGGGGTGATTTTTGTGTTTCTTTTTGTTGTTTTGTTTGCCTTGTAATTGTTTCGTTTGTTTGTTTCACAGATGCACTGTTTTAGCTCTTCGAGGACTTGGTTATTACATTTTATGAAATTTTTCTGCTCCCTTATTGCTGCAGGTTCCCTCTGTCTCCGCACCTGCCGTTTTTATTCTGATCTCCCAGTTTCATTTTGGAGCCTTTTCTCCATTACCTTAGACCCCTTGACTGCCTGTTCATACTGCAGAGCAGGGCCCCCAAGCATTGCTTGGAAGTTCGTGTGTATCAGCGAGGCTTGTGTCAAGGAAGCCGTGAACTGCCATTGTAGGGCTTACGTTTTAGGACGTCCAGACAGCTTTTCGTGTGTCTCCTGGGACCGGTCAGTTCCCTCGGCCCCCGACTAGCGATTGATGTGATAACTTCATTCTTGGAAGCTGCACAGGCCAGGGCGGCAGGGAGCTCTGCTGTTTGGGGTACAGACTTTCTCTTTTCAGATCCACTCTTCCAAATATTTGTAGAATTCTCTCATCCTTTTTGTCTCCAGTTCTTGTCTTTGGGACATTCTCCCTTTTTAATGGCCTATCATTTTAGAGGGATTGCTGAAGGAGGAAGCACATGTGGGCAGGTCCCCACGCCTGCTGTTACTGCTCGGCTATGGCTGCCCCTCCCCTCGGGCATCCGGAGCTTCCTGTTCCTCTGCCCACCCATGCTAGTGGGGAGTGAGCCGGGGTTTTTGTCCTTCTGGTAAGATCCCTGCGGTCACGCCCGTGTCATTGCCAAGGTGGCGTGATGAAAGAGTGGCTTAGACATGGCATTAGGGTCTTAAGAGTGAATCCCAACCAGGTTTGTAGTGGATTTTCTACTGATTGGGTTGATTTTCCACTGTTTGTGTATGGATATTGGCTTTCTTTAGGGTTTGATTTCCCCCCACCACAATTTAAAAGAAGACCTGAAGGCTAAGTCCATTAGTCTGCTATTTCTGAAATTAAAAGTCTGTTTTCAAGTTAAATGGATTTTTGGAAAGAGGGCTGTGACCCTTGGTGTTATTACGAGTCCTCATCTAGCACAGCCGAGCATTAGCTTCGGGTACTGTAGGTTTAATGTGGGGCCTCCTCCTTGGTTTTCTGGTTCCCCCCTGTCCCCCCTCCCCACTGAAGAACGTTTCTCATAGGATTCTAAATTACAGGTCGGGGTTGCTCCCAGTCCTTACTTTGTACCACTCAGTACCAGATGGCTGAGTGATTAGTGTGTTACTGGGATGTGGGAGGAGCCCGGGTTTAGAGGAGTATTGGAAATGACCTTTGACTCATTTTCGTGCACCCACCCCCAAAGACCGGCCCATTATACTTGGCCTTGAAATAAGTCCCATCATCCGTTGCTAATCACAATATGCCTGAGTTACCCAACTTTCTCATTCTTGGGCATCATAGAGAAGTACTCTACCCACGCAAAAGTGCACTGTCAGATTTTCTTCCTGCCAGCGAAAAGGTAAGGATCTATAGGAATCCATCCCTGTGTGAGACTGAAGGGAAGACGTAAGAACGCTCCCAGGTGGAAACCCATCGCACTTTCTCTTCGAACGTGGACTTCTAGTTCCGACCGCTGCTCTCAGCTTCAGAGTCCCTGCCTCCTCATGCTAGTAGTTAAACAATCACGCGCCTCTCATGGAAGGAGAGATCGGAGAGAGAATGTGTCAGTGATGCTGTCTGCTTCCATTACAGCACAAAGATCGAGAAGGAGAAGAGAGAGCACGCGAAACAGCACGGGATGATCCGCACGGAGATCACCGGAGCTGAGATCGCGGAGGAGATGGAGAAGGAGCGGCGCCTCTTCCAGCTGCAGATGTGCGAGGTGAGGGCAGCCTTTCGCGCTCGCGCCGCGTGAGCCATCCGTCCTTCCCCCTTCCGGCGCGCTGCGTGAGCCGTCCCCCTTCCCGCGACTGCCATCCACCTTCCCGCGAGCCGCGTGAGCGGTCCCCCTTCCTGCCAGTCGGCAGCTTTTGTGCCTGGAACCAGGCTGCGTACATGACGAGAGGAGGGCACCGTTTCTTAAGGATTCTAATCTCCACTTTTCTCCAAGCCTTGTGGGATCGACCGTTTCACTCTTGTCTCATGTATTGAGCCTGGGTCCCATGAGGTTCTTTAAGCCAAAACAGGATTCCTGGGTGAGAACTTGAATGTTGCTTGTGAGTAAGAGTGGGGAGGACGTTGGAGGGTGCGGGGCAACCCTGGTGAGTATTCAGTTTTACTGGTGCAGGCGTAGAGCATGACTCTTCAACCAGCTTCCGTGTGAACGGGAGCTTAAATGGCGTTGTCGCTCAGCAAGGCGATGAGTTCGTGGAAACAACGTGCGGTGGAGAGCATGCTGCCTTGGACGGACGCAGTGGCTCTCAGACTGTTCCCTGGACCACTGGCCCTCCGTAACCCGAAGACCAACCCGTTTTTCTTTAAGATTTTTTTTCCTTCTTCCTGAGAAACTTTAGGCTCCGCCTTGAAATTTGTGTGCTCACAGACACTTCCACACAACAAAACAAGTGAGCAGGAAGCAAACCATAGCAACTGCCAACATTGGCCAGTAGTGTTAATGCATAAACTAATAATGTTTTACTTTTATTCTTCGATTTATTTTTGTGGCAAAAATTCTTTCCCATTTACCTCCTTGATCTAAACATTTTAATATCTGAAAGCATTATTCCTTGAAGAGAATAATACTCTTTTATTTGTTTTCTGCAAAGAAAAATCCATCTTTCAGGTTTCGACCATGTGAACTCTTAAGTTTGAGACCCGCTGCACACTGGGAAATAGTCAATTATTCCCGAATGTTTTGCTGTGTTTGACTTATGCTTGTCTAGTGAACTAACCTTAAGCATTTGTAAGCTGCTAACACACTAACCAGTGTGTTTTGTGCATTCTGACTCTGCTGTATCAGCACCCCCTAATGATTCAGCCACACTATCTGCAGGCCAGAGAGGCCCAGTAACTGCACATTCACGACGCATGCCCTGCCACCAAAACTGTGACCAAAGAACCCTGTCTGTAATGATCAATGTCCACTTCTGTTTTATTTCCACAGTATCTCATCAAAGTTAATGAAATCAAGACCAAAAAGGGTGTGGACCTGCTGCAGAACCTTATAAAGTATTACCATGCACAGTGCAAGTAAGTGCCGGGTGTCGTCATGATGGTCAGCCCATGTAAGGCCCCCAGCTTTGGTGGCTTTCCCAGTCTCTCTTCCCGGTCTTCACCCGGTCGCTGTATCTAGTGACAAAGGAACCTTCCAAGCCAGACAATGAGAAATAGTGCTGTCTTCTATCTTCCCTGTTTTCTGTAAATCGATAACTCACATACTAGCGCAGCTGTTTGGCTGCCTTCCTGCAAATGCTAACAGTGGCGCTCACAGCCTGTGGAGCTCTTGTTACAGACACTTGAGGTCCTGTCACTCAGGAGGCCTTCCTGGTGACTGATCCCCCTCCCTCTCACTGGGCATCTTACCCATTATGGCGTCCTTTGTACCATACACTCTCCTTGGGATTTTGTTTTGGTTTTTGTTTTTTCATCATCTAAATTAAGTGAAGTGATCATTTGGGTGTGAAGAACCCTCTGCATTTACACTTGGATTCCTTTAGGATCGTTGATGCATTTTGAGAGAAATCCATTGTTCTATACCAGCTCCATTCTCTTCGGTGAAGCTTTTTAATGATCACATGGTTATTTATATAAATTTGATGGAATGTTTTTCCTCTTCCAGAGTGAATTCCACTGTGTGTAAGTGTGTTTCAGATATAAACTAATACAGTGCAGTGGAAACTGTACGTTTACAACACAGTCTTGCCTCTGGAAGCCTCATGCCTTTGGCTTCATAGTGTAGTGGGTGGGGTATGTGTGAAACTTAGAAGTGTGTTATGGTGGGCCCTGGTTTTAGGGTGAACTTTTTCCTCAGTTTTAGTTTTCTCGGAAACATCATGGCTTTGAAAATTTTGCAGAAATGAGTGAATCTCTCCATCTCAGTTACAGTGCTTTGGCAGCAAATCAGATTTCACTGGATTTTAGAAATCTGTTCTGATCTTATATTCTCTAAGATGTAGAGCAGTTTCACCTACACGATGTCAGTTTTTCAAAATGTAAGATGTTTTATGAACTGTACATATGAGGGCTGTCCTGAAAAAATCCAGCCATAAATGCCTCTGTTTTTCATATTACATGGCTGGATACTTTCCGTTCAGCCCTTGGATGTTAGCCTCTAGAAACACGCTGCTTTCAAGCGAGCACATCGTCCTAGTGCTCACCCACTCCTCTGCTGACTGAAGAGCACTGACAAACATGACTTTATTGTCCTCCATGTTACAGATAATAGTAGCTAACATTTATCAGGAGCAATCAGGAAATTGTAGCTCAGAAAGGATGAAGAGCTAGCCTGAAGTCACATTCATTCATTTAATAAATGTGCAGTAAACGTGTTTCAAAACAGACAAAGCACAGGAAACCAAAGAGAGGAAAAACAGTTAAATTGGACTTCAAAATTTTAAACTTCTATGAGGGAAAAGGTGCTATTAAAACAACCCACAAACTGGGACAAAATGTTTGGAAATTATTTATCTGATAGGAAACTAGTGCCCAGAATATATAAAGAACTCTTGCAACTCAACAACAAAAAGATAAACAACCCAATTTAAAAATAGGCAAAGAATTTGAATAGCTGTTCCTCTAAAGAAAAAGATAGAAATGGCCAGAAAGCACGTGAACTGAGATACGCAGCATTGTTAGTCATTAGGGAAAAGCAAATCACAGCCACAGCATGGTAGCCACCTCACACCCGCTAGGATGGCTACAGTTACAAACAGCAGCGTAATGGAGAATGAGTCTGGGTGAGACCATGGAGCGATGACAAGCCTCAGCACACTGCTGGTAGAAATCCCAGTAGTGCAACTGCTTTGGAAAAAAGTTCGGTATTTCCTGGGTAAGTTAAATACATTGTTATGTGACATAGCAATCCCACTCCTAGGTGTATACCCCACGATACTTGAAAACAAGTTTTGAAACAAAACTGTCTTCATGAATGTTCATAGCAGCATCATTCCCAATAGCCCGATTGGAAACGCCCCGTGTCCGTCTGCTGATGGACAGATGAACAGAAATATAATGTCACCGTACGTACAGTGACTCATGCCATCCATCCACTAGAAGGGATAAATGCTGCAAGGTGCAGGAACATTTAAAACATTATTGTAAGTGAAAGAAGCCAGACACAAAAGACCACATTCCTTTTAAACACATGTCCAGAAAAGGGAGGTCTGGAGACACAGAGCAGGTTATTGTTTGCTTGCCGGTAGGCGAAGGGGCGGGTAGGGAGTCCCTGCTAACAGGTCCAGGGTTTCTTTGGGGTGTGGTAGATGTCTTCCGGAATTGATGGTGGTGACAGTTACACAACATGGTAACTGCTAAAAGCTACTGAATTGCAATTTAAAATGGCAAGTTTTAACCGCACGCCGGTAGACCTGTTGGGTCTTTTCTTCAGGAGTTTGTCCCATCCAGCATGCTTTCACCATTGATGAACAGCTTTGTGTTTTTCCCACTGCCATCTCAGACTCTTTTCTCTCCCTAAATTTGTTTTATAATAGCGTTTATGTGCTGTTCAAGTATCAATTTGCTTGTTCTTCACATCCAGTAGAAGTTTCTACACTGATGGAAATGTTGATAATTTTTGGTGTCTGGCCTGGTACCCACTAGCCACATGTCCCTCAGTAAAACATCATGAACTGAACCTTGAGTTTATTTAATTTTAACTGAATTAGCTGCATGTGACTAGTGGCGAACATTGTATTGGAAAATACAGATCTAGAGCATTCTCACTTAAATCCATCTTTCTTAACGTGGTGATTAAGTTCCTTTCATATTGAAAATGAAAATGAAATACCTTTACAAAAATACCCTCCAAGAATCCGTATCCCTCTGGGGAGGAAATTACCTTGTAAGATAAACCTCTGCAGTCCCCGAGAAGAGACCAGCGTTTATCAAGCACGTCCTAACTGCCCCATGCTTAGCTGAGTGGTTTCCCCTCTGCTCTCTGTGTCACCCACCCCCTTTAATGCAGAAAACGTGAGGAGACATGAAGTGACATGCCGAGGTCCCATAGCTAGTGAGTCCTAGAGTACGGGTCCTGAGCCTTCATCCCATCACCCAAAGCCCTTGCTTTTTGTGTTATAAGGAATCCGTCTAACACGGAAGTGTTCTACCTTTAAAACTTCTCTCCAGACATGAAGTGCAGTATCAGAGATCACAGCTGGCTTTGCTCCGATTGACTTTGAACCCACACTTCTGACGTAGAAGGTGCTGGTTTAGCATAACGCTGTGGGTGGCCCGCTTCTTGTGGAACCTCACTGGTCTCTCCTAGGGCTGATTCTGGGGCCTGGGATGTCACTAGCACAGCATCTTTATAAACTGCTAGCTTTAGTTTTCTGAGTATTTGGTGCAGATACAAGCAGTATAAGTATTCTGGGATTTTTTATGTAATTATGGTTCATTTCTTTTTTATACTGCTAGTAAACATCTCATGCTTCCTCTTGTAGTTTCTTTCAAGATGGCTTGAAAACGGCTGATAAATTGAAACAGTACATTGAAAAACTGGCTGCTGATTTATACAATGTAAGTTCTTTATAAAATCCATGCATTTTCACTTGCTTTTGTAGATAAATCAGTAGAATTTAAATCTGTATTGGAAAGAGTACTAAAAAAAAGAAGACAAGTGATATGTCATACAAACCTAGGGCAGACACACCTTCACTTTAACTCAGAGAAGTCATCTTCGGGAAGCAGGGAGGGGGGTGTGTAACCACCGGTTGGAGGTGACTCTTCGTTTAGAGTTCAGTAGCATCCTGGGGTACTGCATAAATAACGTTGGATTGTGGAAGGTTAAGAATTAAGTGACTGCCCCTGAGCAGGCAGCTTTATGATGGCGGGGGGAGCGCCTGCTTGTTTTATATTTTCTCTCTCTATTTTTTCTAATATCTAGGTTTTACTTTTATTTTACCAAATCAAAAGGAAAACTTTTTTTAACTTTTTAAAGATTTTTATTGCGGTGACATTGGTTACTAAAAATTACATAGGCTCCAGATGTACATGTCTTCAGTACATTGTCTATGTGTCACATTGTGTGCTTATAACCTAGAGTCACTTCTCCTTCCATCACGATATATTTGACCCTCCCTCCCTTCTTGCCACCCCCTCCCCCCTCAAAAGGAAAACCTTTTTTGAAGAAAAAAATTAAATACACGCATATAAATGTCAGCCTTAATTCCCATAAACCACTTGGCAATGGATAGTAGTACAATGAATAATATTAAAAGTGTACATTTTTATCAATGCAACTACATACGGTCAAATAAGGTTTTGGAACTACTAATAATATGTTCTTGTATAACTTTAAAAATACATAGCTGTGTATTTTTCTGAGTCTCTTTTAGTAGCTAACATAGTTCAGGTGGCTGTGAGTTCTGAGTGATTTTAAAAAGCAGCACCCATCCCTTGCCCTCGTGTAGTGCTTTGTAACCTGCACATGTGCCCATTGGGTCCTGGTCCGTTTTAGGATTCTGTTCTAGCCCATTTATTCCCAGCATGGTATGCCACTGCCACTGTTCAAAACACTGTCAGCAGATGAGTCAGTGTCACTACTCAGTTTTGTTTCAAATGGTACTTCAGAGGTCATTGTCTGGCCTAGATGAATTATTTAATAAGAGATCCTGTGGCCTTACTCACTAACTTCAGAACTCACTAGCACTTTCGTAAGATGAGGAAAGTGTGCCCCCTTCCTATCAAAAATGAGCTCAGTGAAGGACCTCTTAAGTAAATCTACTCTATCGTTGAATTGTTTGATGAGTGGTATAGTTGGATGAATTAAACTCTGCTCATAAATGTATAAAAGACAAGTGACAGGAAGCAATTTTCTTCTCTCTCACAGATAAAGCAGACCCAGGATGAAGAAAAGAAGCAGCTCACGGCACTCCGAGACTTAATAAAATCCTCTCTTCAACTCGATCAGAAAGAAGTAGGTGCTCTGCGCGTTTCCGTCAGGCCTGACTGTGTAAGCGAGGCTGTGCTGGTGACCTGCCCAACAAGCATGGTGACAGCTTTCAGCCAGAGTGCTTGTGGGGATAGAGGAGGAGAAGAAAGATACACACGTGTGCCTACCGCACTGCCCCGGTTAGAAACTGTATTTTAGTTCCCTTACCCCCTTGGAGAAAAGATGTCCTTAAGCCCATTTGCAGTCCCACGGCTCTGGGGTTTGCATCCCTGCTCTGAAGATGGTGCCTACAAGTGCACACCACTGATCTCTTCAGATCGTTGAATCTTTCCGGGCAGCCCAAGGGGGCTGTCTCATTTTGCCAGGGAAATAGTCTGATGCTGAGTTCTAGAGAAATGTTGCCCTCCAGTTCCGAAAAGTAGGGCAGCTGGTCATTGGCTATTGAAATGGAGTATGCAGTACTCGGTAGATCATAGATGAGCGCAGCCCAGGTCCCTAGTTACAGCTCTCATTAGTTCATTTGTCGTTCAGACAGTTAATACCTGCTGCATGCCAGCATTCAGCTGTAGTCCCTGCCCTCAAGGAGCTCACAACCTGTAGAAAGCAGAGCCAGCCGTGTGAAGTGGCAGCTGCACCTAAAGCAGTATTGACGCTCTAGGACATATTGGGAGGTGGTGTGCCCGCAGAGAGGACCCCGAAAAGACTGAAGAGGTGCAGAACTGTGCAGGCTGTTGTTTGGGGAGAGCTGGGTGGAGGAGAGAGATGCGGTTTCTGGGGTGATTACAGAGGACCTGGGGTGCACACTGACTTCGTGCTAAAAGGGTAATAGTGAGCACCATGTGACTCGGGCAAAGGTGAAAATGTGCCTGTGATTTTACGAAATTAGTATGCATTGTATTTAAGTGCAATATCTAAATGCAATGTTTAGTAACAGTCACATAAAATGTAGCATTCTTTGTGTTGTCAGTTGCTCATGATATTATCTCACAGTGACAGACTGACAGTTTGTAAATTCCTAAAATTTGTGAAAGAGGTTTATGAGTCAAAACCAAACAAAGCAAACCCCTTCAGATGCGGGCAGCCCTGCACCAGCAACACGGGTGAAGGTTCTGTTTGCTGAGCAGATACAGCCCTCTATTCTTCCTCTTCTGGTTTTTATAGTGAGCACACACAGGACGTTGGAAAGAGACGTCCAGTGTAGCCCTTTCACACCAGGTCCCTGTGACCCTCTGGACCGAAGCATTGTGGCCAGGACAATGTGTGTGCCATGTGCCCACGTTGTCCAGAGCCTCAGCCAGCTTCTACGCCAGGCTCTGAGTCTTTCTTGAGGGAGCTTATTGCTGGCGTGCAAGTTCTAGAAGTGAATGTCTCAGTGTACAAGCAAGCCCACATCCAGGGGTCAGGGCTCTGTCTGGAGAGAAACTTGCAAGGCTTTGTATGCTGACTGGTACACACTGAACCACTTCCTGCCTTTGTTTGGTCCCACAGGATTACCTCTTTCCTGTATATGGAAGCTTTCTTGGGGGGGGGGGGGGGGCGGAAAGAACCATTCAGTTCCTTTAGGTTTTGCATAGAGACCGATGTATTCCGCTCAATGTAGCTAAAGAACAGAGTTGCACAGAAGCCAAAGGAGTGTGCACATGAGGAAAAGCACATGATTTCATTTATTTTTAACTTCATCCCAAATTAATAAATGATGAATATCCATTAGCACCGTGTCCAGAGTATTTCACAAGTAAAATTGATCTTTCACAGCATGCCTGGTCCATTCTCATGCTGTTTATCATCTCTCATGGCAAGATATGTTGAGAAGATAATGGTTTTTAATGAGTTCAATTAAATATGAAAGCAGACTCTCTACCTGCAGGTTCTCACCTTAGAGCTGCTATTCCAGAAGAATGTAAGGTCACCTGAAAAATGACCTGAGAAATTAGAGTGCTCCAGAAATCATTTAGCAGCCGCACCCCCACCAGGTTCTAATGTGACACCATTAAAGGAAGCTCCAAGACTTGGAGCTGTGGATAGGATCCCCAGATATTTCCTAAGAATTACCTGGGCAGATGAAGAGAAAAGGTTTTCAAGGAGGGGAGTTTTTCTTTTAATAAGAACTTCCATCCAAGAGGGTTTTAAGTTTAGTTTTTAAAAATGTTTTGGGGAGGTAGAAGTGTAGCAGAGATTTCTGAGTCCAACTCCACGCTTGAATAATTTTCATGTGATTTGATTGGGTTAAAGCAGACAGCTCTATGGGTTTGTTAGCCTGTCTCTTGTCTTGTCCCATGCCTCCGTTCTCTACGAGTGACCTCATTTTCTGTCCTGATTGTTCTTTGTTGTGTTGTGGACACCTTGCTACCTCCTTCAGAAAGTCCACACATGTCACTCCTGTTCTCAAGGGCTGTCACTGGGGACACTGGTAGAGGCAGGCGTCTTCCTTTGTCTGTCTGATGTGTGGCACAATCCCTCCATCATATCTCCATCCAGAAGGCATGACCATCCCTATCAGGGAGGACAGAGTGAGCCAAACGACTGGAGTTCAAGGCTGGGGCCCTGACTTGTTTCTACCAGAGGGAGTCTGGCCGGTTAAAGACAAAGAAAGGGCTCAGGTTAAGAGAATGACCAGAGCCCCCAGTACAAGTCAACTTGCTGGTAACGTGCACAGTCAGCTCTCGGGTCCCTACACGAGAGCATGGGACAGTACGGTCCAAGGGTGACATCTGTCTCAGATACAGGTGTGTCCCAGTCACTGTCCTCAGTACTTTCACAGTACCTGGCATTTAGATGTCAGGGACATCCTTTTGAACACAGAGCTCATCCTGTGTAGAAAAGCTTTACAGGGAGGCACTGTCCTGCTGAAGGCCAGAAAGAGGCCCCCTGACCGTAGAAGCGCTGTGCGGTGGCCATCAGCCAATCAGCAGGGGTTCTCAGAGCTTCCGGCCTCGGCACCGCCCCGTGTTGAGTGTTTGTGAACTGGGCGTATTTATGCAGTGCCCTTCGCTTGGAAGAGCAAAACCAAAAGGAACCTCCTAAAATCCATGACTCTTTCTAGGTCACTTACTTTGGGTCTCACTGAGGCATTGATTCCTCATGCACACACTTGGAGGACTGTCACCCTTTTACCTTGGTGACTGTTCTTGCATTTAGCTGTTTGTCTCTGTCACTCAAATGACTTGAAATGAAACTCGGTAAATGTAAAGAGATTTTGTTTCTTTCTTTTTTTTTTTTTTTTTTTTTTTTTGTATGTGGGTAGTTCCCTGGCTGGGAATCGAACCCAGGCCACAGCGTTGACAGCACCAGCGCTGAAGCCTTAAGCCATTACACCACCAGGGAACTCCTAAAGAGATTTTGTTGTCCCCAAATTTATCGTGATTCTAAAGGGGTCTGTGTGTGCACGCTGGTACTAATTGTCTTTACAATGACGTTTCCTCCGTGTGTTGTAAATTACGATCGATAAGACTGTCAATGAAATTAACCATGCTTTCAAATGTTCTGCCTTTTTTCTTTGTTGCTTTTGCCCTTCCTGATCGAAGTCTAGGAGAGTAAGTCAACACTCTGTGTGAGAATGTGTTGTCCTGCCCCTGTGTCCGCAGCCCCGTGCTGTCATTGTACTGTCCTACCCAATGCGTTCATTTCTTACGTTTCACAGTAATGGCTGTGTCTGGCCCCGCAGTCTTTACACACAGTGGAGCGGGTCCGTGCCGTGCTGAGGTCAAATCCAGCTCGTTTGCATTAATGTTGTTCTGTTGACCTTTGTCCCCCTTGTCATCACATGATACACTTTTCACTACAGTAGAATTGTCATTTCTAGTTAAAATCATGGTAGCAGGTATATTTTACAGATACACCTATTGCCATGATTTTAACTAAAAAAAGATGATTTTTATAACTAGTTACAGAACTCATACAAAGAGGGTTCCGTGGCACCTCTTCATCCCTCACTTAGCGGGAGCCCTTCCGGTTGTGGGTCCTTCAGCAGCATCTGTGAGGGGAGGAAGGAGGTGCCTGAACTGAGAACACACTCAGGCTGCATGAGCTTTGCTTTGTGTCCTTGTGTCCACTTCAGTCTTTGCATTGCTTCCTCTGCTGCCTTTGCCACCCGTGTAACCTCCTCTGGTCATGGGAGAATGTGTCACTGCTGTGTGTTTGATTTAGAACTGGGTTCTGAACTAGACGTGGGGGATCTGGACCCTGGGCACCAGCTCCACCTCTGATACCCTTGTGCCTCTGGTGGTGGTTCACCTGCCCAGCTTCCTCCTCTAAAATAAAGAGGAGGACCTGACAGCTTTAATGTGCCCTGATTGTCTTAGCCGCAGACCCATGGACCGAGCACGGTCTCCTTAACCCGGGGCCTCTCTTGTCTAGGATTCCCAGAGCCGGCAAGGCGGATACAGCATGCACCAGCTGCAGGGCAACAAGGAGTACGGAAGCGAGAAGAAGGGGTACCTGCTGAAGAAGAGTGACGGGTATGTACAAACCCATGCCGGCGCCCCTGTGTATGTGCACACCTCCCAGGTGTCAAGTACCAGGGCTTTGCCCTGCCTTTCAAGTAGGAAAACATGCACGTTTTCTAGAGCACAAACTTCAGACCTGTAGCCCCCTAGCGTCCCTCAGGGAAGTCTGAGATTTAAGCTCCTATCTTTGAGGAAGCATGCGGTTTTACGGGCCCTCTGACGTGTAACAAGCACTGTTAGAGAGGCAGGAACCAGGTCAGCCGTGAAGCAAGCACATGGCACGCTAACTCGGTGCTAACCTCCTCTCTCTGTTCATTCACTGTGGTTTTCTCTGCCTGGGGTGCCCTCCAGGCCACCTAGACCCCCGCCTTTTCTGACAAGAAATAATACGTGTCTTGCCGTGTCTGCTGCCCCATCGCGGGATCAGCTGCCATCCCCTCTCCTGGGCTGTTCAGTAGCCACCTGCCTGGTCTCTGTGCCTCCCACGGTCCTCCTGTAGTAACATTCATCCCTCCACAGCCCACGAGAGAGTCTTTTTAAAACGCAGCATACAACCTGTCAGTCCCTGGCTGAGTGCTCCGCCTGTCATCGGTGAAGGCTCTCACCCCGCCTTCCTCTCCTGTCCCCTCTTCTGCCGTTTCCTCCTCTGCTCCCGCCACCCTAGCCGCCTGTCTATGAGTCCTGCAGTCAGTGCCTAAGTGGACTCAGGGTGATGCACTTGACTAGTTGTCACTCCTTTTCAGAAGAGAGCTTCTTGTTTTCTGATCACATGTAGATATGTGCTCCTTGGCTTTATCTGAGATGCATGCATTTTTTTCTTTTGTTTTAATTTGTTAAAGTTGCAGCTGTTTTGCCTATAAATTTCTGGGATCACTGTCAGTTTTGCTCCTCATTCTCCCCATGATTTAGCAAGGATCCTTTGTGAGTCCTGTTGTGTGTCAGGCACGGCTGTTGGCCCTGGGAACAGCACTGAACATTAGCTTGCGATCTAAGGAGGGAGACAAATGATACAGAAGGAAGTAGGGGGGAGGCAGATGGTCACAAGGGCTGTGGAGAAAGATAAAGCAAGACAAGAGACGCAAGACATGGGGGGATAGTCTCGCTGCCATAGACGGTGGTCGGGGAAGTTGTGGTGAGGTGATGTTTGAGCAAAGACCTGAGGAAGTGAGGGGGCAATCAGTGCATGTGGTCTTTTGCCTATACCTAGAGCTCTGCCAGGAAAACCTTACAAAGTGGAGTAAATTCTGTTGGGCTTTCTCCATCCTTCAGCATCATCAAGTTTCTCACTTGTAGCTACTTGTGAATGGTTTGGCCATAGTTTACGTTGCCAGATGAACTGTGAACAGTTTCTCATATGATTTGCCTCTGGAGGACCCCTAAGGGAGAAGTGTACACGAGTTACCGAACACAACGATGACCCGCCTGGGAGCCCTGCACCCTGAGCTCCTTCCTCTGGGTCCTAAGGCAGCCCCACTCCCACTCTGCCCTGCATGGCAGATGTCTTGAGTGACTTTCTGAAATCTCATTTTAATGACAGAAGCCATCGATGCAATAGCTTCCTATAAAGATTGACAGATGTGGTTATAAACCCCTCAGCAGCGCCCCAAATGCAGGTCTGGGCCTCCTTCCCGGGGAGGAGCACTTAGTTAGTGGGGCACCTCTCTCCAGACCCCTCCTGTGTGTTTACACATGTGTTTATATACCCGTATTTCTTATATAAGAACCTTAGAGTGCTACTTCATTCATCTGAAATTCTCCGAGTTTTTAAACAATGCTAGGTCTTTCCCAAGTTACCTTGAAAGAGCGTGCTTTTCTCAATCGTTATGCTTTAGAAATTATGCAAGTCAGCACATCTGTAGTTAGTTACTCTTTTCAACTCCCACATAATGCTCTGCAGTGTGAACGTAACTGGTGCATATATTCTTTCTCCTGTTGCTAGGTTTCTGCTATTTCTGGGGTTTCCCATTTTCACTATCAAAAGCGGTGCTATCATGAGCATCCTTGTACCTGCCTGCTAGTCTGAATTGCCTCCCGCCTGGGACAATAGCAGGCAGCCAGGATTTCCTGGCATGCATGGGGTCATTGCGTCGCGTCGCCCCGTGACCACACGTCCTGGCGTGGAGCATGCGCTGCATCCGGTTGTGTTTTCCTTGCCCTTCAGGATCCGGAAGGTGTGGCAGAGGAGGAAGTGCGCCGTCAAGAACGGGATGCTGACCATCTCGCATGCCACGGTGAGTGTGTCTGCAGTTTACATACCACGCCGCTGGGCCCCTGGGCCACGTGCACAAGAGAGCAAACACAAGATGCCACCAGCGCCAGAGTGGTCCCCAAGTTCGTTTGTGCATGGAGTAGGGTTAGATCATTCCAGATGGTCCCTTAGAATAAAAGCAGGTCTTCTGTTGTCCTGTGGTGTCCTGCCTGATCTGAGCTTGGCAGACCCTTTTTCCCTCAGACCAAAGGTAGGTATTCATCTAACCTTGTTGGTTGTTCTGAAAACCTAGTTTTTTTTAATTATCAAGGTGAGAGAGGTCTTCTCACCTTGATAATTAAGGTGTTCTTTGCATGTAAAAATAATGTAGAAAGTAAAACAATATGTGTAAAATAGCTTTGATCTTTCTTGATGGTTACTATTTATTTAAATTATCCAAAAAGTCCATTATTATGGTAAAGGATTAAAATGTATATAAATAAAACAGTGAAATAACAAAATTGTCTCAGCTATGACTCCCTTTTTTTAGTAATCAAAGCAATTTAATAGAAAGCAGAAAATAGCTAAGGTATTAACACACATTCTCTTTCTTTTTAGATTATCAGTGTATACCCATATACACTACCTACTTAGAGTTGATAGTTATCTATCTAGAATTTTTGTTTTTTGTTTTGTATCAGCCATTTCCAACTAAAAATCCCATATTGACAAAATCCATATACTTGTCAGAAAAGGTTCCGTCTTGGTAGTAGTTAAGGACGTGCACAGGAAGACCAGTCATTACAATTTTGCCCTTTTAAAACTAGCAAGAAATACTTTTTATAGTGCAAAATTATCAAGTGGGAATAGAAATAGCAAAGCATCTGAGAATCTTTACAAAGTTGCACAGAGGTTAACCCAGGAATCCCAGTTTGGAGAAAATCTTTCTTTTTACATTATAACATTGTTTAATGTTAATTCTGGGAAGTAAAGTGACAAGTTCCTTGCTGCAATCAGGTTTTCAAGAAAATCCCCATTTTCAAATATGTCCTTACACACCCATTCTGCCCCCTGGGCATCAGCCCTGTGGTTCGGGTGGTTGGGGGGGTCTAAGAGGATTCGGAGTTGTCCATGCTCTAGGATGAATGACTTCAGTGAGGTGATCTGTTCCTTCTCCCCCAAGCTGTCTGCAGGGTCTCCAGAGAGCTGGCGGAGCTTTCCTTGTGGTCAGTCGTAACTTTGGGACTTGGGACATGTCCAGGGTGGGTGGGATTTCTCAGCAGGAATTTTAGGTGATCACCAGGGAAATGAGGGAACTGGTTATTCAAGGGCAGGAAGAAGATCGGAAAGGCAAGAAGCAGGAGACGTTTCCACATCCTCTGAAAATGTCCCAAGGACTTCCCTTTCCCGGGAACTGAGAAATGAGCCAGCTCTAGGCAGATGTTGGTTCAGATCTTGGCTTTGCTCTGTGCTTTCGGTAGCACAGTGGTCACTTTACTTTCATGTTCCTGACGCTTGGCTTCCTCATCTGAAAAATGGGGACAGTAGCAGTATTCCACTCACAGGATTATTACAAGACTTAAATGATGAAATTTGTGCAAAGTACCTAGCCATGTGGATGCCCAACAGGTGAAAATCAACCAAAATGCTTTCAAAAGCCAGGAGCTGTGCCAGAATTCTGGCACTGAGCTCTGTCGCTGAGGTCGGAGTTCAATGTGTCCCTGCCTTCTTGCAGTGGGTTCTTGTGCTTATTGATTGCTTGCCAAATAGGTGTGTCCCTCAAGGGCATCTAAATAAATACTTATGGAGAGACAGTGAAAAGACCGTAGCCTGAGCAGCTCTGTCCCAAGCACTAGCCGAGGAAGCGAAGAGCTTTCCTATTTTATTTAGACCTCTTCCCACATAGCAGGCTCATGAACGACATTCACTGCTTATTGGGGACGCGAGCCGCCCAGCAGGAGGGTGGGGGAGCTCACTTCATTTCTGGGTACTCATTCCAGTAGCAGCTGTTTCCTGCTGATGGAGAAATACGGCTGCGCTAACAAGTGTACACTCCAGCCAAAGCACTTGACGTTGGTGTGCACTGGGATGTCGGAGGACAGATGTGTGCCGTTTGTTTTCTCTCAGGAGACACAGGACCACTCATCACGTTTGACTCATTCTGTTTCCACACACACATCCCCTTACGTTTCTGATGATTCTCCTAGCTGAATTTAGGGTGGTGGAGCATCACTGTGTCAGCGGGATAAAGTAATACCTTCATCACTCCTCTTCATGGAGCGTGTCCAGACATTCCCTAGTTGAAGCATTTTGAAAAACCAGAAACCTGAGAATTGGTTTGCCGTGTGCGCACGTGCACTGGGACGGAGGCTACTTCCCCTCGCTGCCCAGCAGAGGGCACAGGAGCCAGGGTGGCAGGAAGCCCAAGGGCACGATACAGGCTGACTTTCAGTCTCAATGTGGTGGGACTCCTTGGCAGGAAGGACTCAGTAAATACACGTTTCCTTAGGGTTTCTTTACCCTTTTCCCCCTTTTTTATTTCCTGTGCTTACGCAATATGAAAGCATTTTCTAAACTGCTCCACATGATGTTGCCCAGGGAAGTCACTTAGCCTTACTGTGTTTCTTGTCTGCTGAACACCTGATTCCTTCTTTAATCAGTAGACCTTCAGTTAGTATAAGTTTCAGGAAAGCACTGTAACATTTTGGGAAGTTGGATAAATCTGAAATCACTGTTATTACCATGGGATCCCTGGGCCTCTTGTGCCACAGCCCTGGGACTTGGGTTGAGCACGCTGTGCCACTTCTTTGTGCTCCTGGCCCTGCACTGGCAGCATCGGCTGCTTAGACAGTCAAAACATGGGTATTCTTGGCTTTTCACTGTCACACTTGGGGTGGTAGGTCGTTTCTCAGATGTCTCAGTGGCATTTGCAGAAAGAACACTATTATAGACAAGGGGTGTCTGTGTCACATGCAGTGCATGTTGGTGTGGCACAGTCAATCCAGTGGACTTGGCAGACTCCCCACAGGTGTGTCACTGCCACTGAAGTTGTGGGTCAGTCGTGGAATGGCTCACACTATGGGAAGCCCTTACTAGGAGCTTTCTGGTGGTATGTTTTGAAGAAGTCCATGCTCAGAAATGAGAGGTGAAGATGCTCTTCAATTTTCCTGAATTGGTTAATACCGAACCTCAGTATTTTTTTCCTGTTTTAAAATCTTGTATCTGTTTTGTATTGTATTGGTTGCCTCTGTTGGTGGGTTTGTTCAGAAACACTGGAGCAACATAGATGTAGGGAGAAAAATCATCTGGTTAACTCTCGGCCCCATTGAGATGTGGATGGTGTCTAAAAAGACCGTAGGTTTTTCAAAGAGATTTCTCTACTTAAGTTAAGAAACTTGAAACCTCTCATTATGCATAATCACCGGGAGCTCGGGAAGTTCTCCCTTGTGTCTGGCTCGAATCTTCTACAATTTGAGCGCCTTTCTTCTTCGCCTGCGCAAATGGAAAACAGCTGCCCAAGCTTCCCCCACAACAGCCCTTCATGGACTCGAAAAATGGTGATTAAGTCACTCCCCAGCCTGCTCTCCTCGGGACTAAATAGCGCCTTTTGCCATCTTCAAAGCGCCCCTTTTCCAGTCCTTTAATCATCTCTCCATCTTCCCCGAGGTTTCCTACGTCCTCTAAATGTGGGTGCCACATTGGAACAGGATCCTACAGAGAATCCATTAACTGGGATCACTACCTTTCCGGGCTGTGAGATGTCATTGTCATTCCTAAGGGAGGTCGGGTGATTGTCCTCAGCATGCTAAAAGGATGAGCTGGAAGACTTGTGGTTTCTTTTACAGGGGACCGGGCTTGGGTTTGCTGCTGGCTGGGAGTCCGAGGCTTTTAGCAACCCAGACTCCAGGTCTGTCGTAAGAACCCTGTGCAGTCAGTCCCATGACGGCGTGCCTCCCTGTCAGGATTTGGTGACAGGTTCTGCAGTACAGCTGTCCTTTTCCAAGCAGGGTTGCCTCTCAGACACAACTCTCCTGTACAGGACTTTACTTCTGGTTCCCATGCCTGAGTCACGTGTGTGCTCAGCTAACACGATCCCCCTCAGGCCTCTTGCTTCCTCCCCCAGACAGCTTGCTCTACAACAGGTACAGGACAGTGGGCGTGTTCGCGGTGTCTGATCTCATCAAAACCACAGAGGGAGGGAGATCCTGAAAAATTGCCCGGAGGGCACAGGAAGGCAGACAGAAATCAGATGTCTATTGTCCATTTTGAAAATGAGAGGTACAGCATGTCATTGGCCATGGCCATACTCTTGAGCATTCACCATCACTGTTGTTCAGGGTTTTAACTGGTCCCTGCCGTGACCTTGCCCTGCCTTCTCTCCTGTTTTCCCAAAAACTCAAGTCACTTGGGTAGAAATGCTCCTGGCATCATTTTGGAATCATGACTGTCACTTGGGCATCCAGGTCCCACCAAGGCGTCCCAGTGCTTATGTCATTGGGCTTCTGTCCAAGCCCCGCCCAGCGCGGGCACTCAGACATGTCACTCCCTGGTCAGCTCCTTCAAAAAGCGGATGTGCTGGCATCAGCCATTGGCCAGCATGTGACCTGGGACTTACGCAGGCAGGAGGGCAAGAGAGAGTGTTGACCAGAATGATTACATGGCAAAACGCCATTTAGGGAAAGCCTAAATCAGCATGACTGTCTAGACCTAGATACGACAAGGCTTTCGTGACGATGTGTGACCAAGAGATTTGCTGATAAGTGATGGGAAGTCTGGGCTCAATTTTCCCTCTCTCCAGATTTTGGGCCTCATTAAACTACATCTCATGGCTGATAATTGCCCTTGTACTTTTGAGAGAAGTAAATTTCACATTGCAGTCAAAACTTGTGGACGCCTGGGACTTCGGGTTTGGGATGACTGATTCCTGGGGTCATTCTGAAGGAATGAATGGAAGGAACACACTCGACCGCATCGCACAGTCTGACACAGTATTGCAAGTGTTCATGCTTGGCTCTGTGTGGGTTTCAGGAAGGTACACATCCAGGTACTGTGCCCCTTCTGCATTGGAAGGTGGATTTTTCTGGTACATTCTGATTAATCACCAGGATATTTGTGCACAGTTAAAAGACATTTAGTGAGCCACTGAAAATTATTTTTCTTTCATGGGATTCCAAGTCCTAATGGACTAAATAGGATTTTATCAAGTTTTCTGCCTGAAACTGCATGCCTGCCCCACAGGGCCCTGCAGGTGAGAGGGAAGTGCTCCAGGTAACTTCTCCATTTTTTTCTTTGTTCCAGTCTAACAGGCAACCGGCTAAGTTGAACCTTCTCACCTGCCAGGTGAAGCCCAATGCCGAGGACAAGAAGTCTTTTGACCTGATCTCACGTGAGTCCTTTTTGCTCCCTGAGTCAGTTACTGTGGATTTTGACAGCCGCACATTTCTGTTCTCTGGCCATTGGAACAGCAGCTTTTCCAAGCAGGGCTGCTCTGTGTCTGCACGTGCAGCTCCGGAATGTGCCTTGGGTCCCTTAATTTGCGCTGAGCCCTCCAGCTCAGAGTGAGAGCGTTACAGTGTCAGGTCTAACGCGTGGTGCAGTGGAATCTCAGTTCGTACATTAAACGAGACCAGCTCGTGACCGTGATACACGGCTTTGTCCCCTTGAAGAGGTTTTTCTAAGGACATTCCCACTTCTCTCCTAACTCTGCTGACTGACTGACAGTCTTGAGTATGAGGCCAGCATAGGTTTTCTGTCTGAAACCCCCAGGTGATTCCCAGGTATACCTGTGGTTAAGAAGCACTAGGTAGACTGGGCCTGCAGCCCCTGTACCTGTACAACCTATTTGCCCAGTTTTGTCCCCACAAAATTGGGCTCTTAAAAGGAAAAATAATTTCCTTCCTTCCAAGCGTTACTGCCTCCAGACTCCATGAATCGATGACGCTGCATTCTGTCCCTCTCCTACTCTGGGGACAGAGTTTGCTTTTCTCTTGTGTGGATGCACAGTGACCCACCTGCACCTCGAACTACGTATGCTGTGTTCCCCGGCTTTGGAGTTGGTGGCACGTGGGGGCTGTTTGCTCCAGGCAGGCTCCCTGAGTCTGCACTGCTCCCATGGGTGCACTTGCGACACTCCCTCGGGCTGAGGGGACACCTCTTTGTAAAGGTCATGCCAGTGCAGTGACTGCAAATACTCTGACGTCCCCCCACACCGCCCTTCCACATTCGTCCTCCGCTATCAGCCTCACAAGAAGGCCAACAGCCTCAGTACATGGTGTGTGTAGAGCATAAGAGGACTCTTCTGCCCCTGGGCGTCCTTCCAATGTCGTCGTGTGAATGGCAGCCCAAACACAGTCCCAACCCCAGACACTGAATCAGACCTGACACTCTGCACGGAGTCTGAGCCGGATTCTAGAGCATCTATTGAAGTTCAGAATCCCTGTGATTTTTTAGGACCAAAAGATTTCTCAGGTTATTCATGAGAAGTTGGATTTATAATGTGACTTTAAAAAGCCAAGAATCCCTGGATTTCAGAACTTGAGGGTTATTAGTATCATCAGTTATTGAACATCTAATATGTGCCAGGTGCTCATCCTTACAAAAGTCCAACTAGTTTGCTATGTTACAGAAATCTGAGGCTCAGGGAGGTTTAGGGACTTATCCAAGGTCACACAGCAAGCAAGCAGGCAGATAGTCAGCCAAGGCTCTTGAGCCTGCTCTCCATGGCGTGTCCTTGGACACACATACTGTCTCTCTCAGGGACAGGAGGGCTGTGAGTGCCTTGCCTGAAGCTAGTGAGGAGAGGTTACTTTGACCTGAATATGTCGAAGTGTTCTAGAAAATTCTGAATTTTAAGAGAAAGCTTTCTCGTGTGCACCTGCCCCAGCTGTCCAAGGTAAGCCGCTCCCGCCTTGCCTGGGCGGCAGCTTGAAGATGACCATCGAGCGAAGGGAGAGTCTTGTTCCTGAAGCCCAAGTCAGCGGAGAGCGGCCCCGACTTCCCGAGCTGCTCTGTAGGCCTGAGTCAGTTCTGAAATGGAAAACGTTCTGTAGAGGAAGCACAGCAAAATGCAAATTGAAAATGAAAGGTGACATGCTTAGTGCATTGGCAGCTAGCACTCATTTGTCACTGAAGTCTACCTGATCCGGTGGGACCGATTCCCTTTCCCTGTTGTTTTTCAGAAGTGCCAGGTGTTTGCGTGCTATTGGCGTTTATTATATTGCAATCCTGCGGCACTTCAGAAAAATAGTACCGACAACGTGAATCATGTGACTTCTCAGAACCAAGTGGTATAAGGATAAAATGATAGTAAAATCCTACTTTTGCTGGGGTATATTCCCCCCGAAACTTAGAAAATTTGCATTATACCTGAAGATATTCTGCTTTCTAAGCTTTCGCTTGTTTTTCCGTTTTGTATTTTAGACAATAGGACGTATCACTTTCAGGCAGAAGACGAGCAGGATTACGTGGCGTAAGTAGTTGTGAAGTAATGGCCCGGCCACCTCTGTCCTGGGCAGTGTGCCCTCACGCCTCCCTCGTGTGACTGAGGACCCCTCCTGCTGCTTCCGCAGGCTGACTTCTCACCTCTGGGCTGCACACGGGGCCCCTCTCTGTCTGAGGTGCCTGGCGTCTCCATCCAGATTCTGCTCCAGTGTCCCCACCCCACAGCTTCTTCTCACCCCTCTGAACTCCCTGGTTCAGCCTCCGCAGCGTAAAGTGTCAGGATTATAGGCCCTGACTCAGAGGATCACATTTCTGACATCCTAAGTGCTTGACTCACAGGAGAAACTTAACAATGTTAGATAAGTAAAATATAATGCTCGAGGAAAGCAAAATAGAGACTCTGCAGTCAAGGTGAAAACTTCAGTAATATCAGTGCCACGGATAAAATGCAGTGATGGGTTCTGTGGAATCTAATTTCTTGAACTGTTTTTAACAAAACAGTTTCTAGTGTCTCACTTGAGACTAAATGGTAGCAAAAATACTATTTAATTTAAAAGGTATTAAATGACTACCCCTTCCTCCTAGACTGTTGGTTTTGAGGTGTTGAGTTTTCTGCATCGCAGTAGAAAGGCTAAGCTGTGAAAATGTTTCTCACCACATGCTAGTGATGCGCGCCCCCTAGGGTCCGAGGTGTGACTTGCAGGTCACCTCCAGGTAATTTGGTTTGTCTTCTAATTACCATTGCTGTCGCTATTACTTATTCAAAACCTCTTAGAGAGAGTTCTTTGTTTCAGATCCATTCGATCCCAGACTACACACACACACACACACACACACACACACACACAAAACTAGAGACTTGGTTCTGGACCTCTGTATTCTCTGCCGAGAATAGCTATTAGCTGTCTGTACAGTAGTGAGAACACTGGTTTGGAAATCATTTTTCTTTTCTTTTTAAAAAAAATAAATAACTGGCTTATTTTCCTTACTCGTGAAAGAAGTATAAGCTCCTTATAGATACGGGAAAGTACAGAAAGGCACCGAGTCAAGCAATCCCTCCATCCATTTTTCCTACAGAAAATCACTCAACGACACCAATATAAACATTCTGCAAATTTCCTTCTAGCCTTTGTTTTTCCCAAACAAATATATAATACATACGTACACTTAAATTTGAGGTTATGTCATATAACAGTTTTTCTTGTTCATTTCATAAAACATTATGTTGTGAGCATTTCCCCAATGTCATTCAAAAATTAGTTTAAAACTAATATTTAATTAACTGTTCCACTTTGTGGTTATTTCGTGCTTTATTAACCTTGTTGTGAGGTATTTAGGCTGTTTTATGCACAGATTGGTAGCAAAGGATTGTTTGGTTTGATACATGTTGTGCTCATACTGTTTACATAATTTAATAGCTTTCACTTTTTATTTTATATAATACATGTCAGCATGTTTCCATGTTAATACACCTTTTCCTAAGCACACATTTCTGTGGCTGCTAATGAACTGTCCTGTTCGTTTTTACTTTAAGTGCCCCACTGACACTGCCTTCCAGGGAACGCATGCCTGTGCAGCACTCGTGTCTGCCTGCTGTCCATTCCTCACCAGTTCTTCTCGTCCTCGCGCTGGGCTCACTGGGTCTTCATTCTGACACACCCTTTATTCTGTCCAGATGGAAAGCATGCGCCTGAATGTCCATGCAGGTCCTCGGCGATCGTGACACTCGCCTCCCTCATTTCTCTCATGGTCCCCTATGTTGCTTTCCATTCTTTCACCCTGTCTTTCTTTTAGGTTTGATTTTTTTCATTTTCCTCACTTCATTGCTATTTTGAAGGTGGGGTCTTTTTTGGTATTTCTTTGGTGGAAAGAGATTTTTGCAGTGGAGGGAGGAAACAGTGACCGTACCTTACGTCTCCGTCCTCCTTTTCTTGAGACTAGGTGGATATCAGTATTGACGAACAGCAAAGAAGAGGCCCTGACCATGGCCTTCCGGGGAGAACAGAGCACAGGGGAGAACAGCTTGGAAGATCTGACCAAAGCCATTATTGAGGACGTCCAGCGGCTCCCTGGCAATGACGTCTGCTGCGATTGTGGCTCCTCAGGTATTGGTCTCCAAAGCAGAACTGTTTTGTTAAACACCTTTTCTCTTCCTGCAGAGGGTAAATGAGCTAGTTATTTAAAAGCCATCCCTCCTTGTGAACACAGACAACAACCAACATGCATTCTCAACGTGGATGGTCCCACCTCACACTGCTTTTACCCAGACTGTTTGTTGTACCTGGAAAGCTCCCACCTCCTCTCCCTGTGATCACCTGCCAGAATGCCCTTTCCTAGTGACGTCCAGTTAAATAGCACCATGGACAGTATGGAGAGAGCACTGGACGTGGAGTTCTCCGTCCTGGTTTTGAATCACCAGCCTGCCACTCAGCCTGGACAACCACATGCTGAGTCCCTTTCAGTTTTCTCATCCCAAAAACAGGATAATGAACCTCTGTTGCTATGAGGACTTAATGAAATGGTGTATACGGTGGCTGGCACATAGTACCTTACTGTCCTTCCCCATCCTCAGACTTTGGTTTTCCAGTAGCATCTATGTTACCTAGGTATTGCCGTAGCTAGCTTTTATTCAGCGCTTACATTGTAAGGATTGCGGTGGTCGTTTTGCTTATGTTATCTTACTGAATCTTCACATGAGCTCTGGAAGCAAGATAGTGATATTATCCCCATTTTACAGATGAGAAAACCAGGGGACTTAGAGAAGTTGAGTGACTTGCCTCATGTTGCATATGTGGTAGGTTCAGAACATGGATGCAAACCTGTAGTTCTCAAGCCTTATGATGTATAAGATTTTACTTGTGAAAAGGGACTTCTCTCTGCCACGTGCCATAAGCACCCCAGAGACATGTCTCATATTTCCTGCTTTTTTCTGTGTGTGACAGTGATTCACAGAGTGTGCAGATCTGACCGAGGAGTCATAAATACTTGGGTACTAACCAGTGGAAAAGGAGCTTGCCACAGCGAGAGAACGCTGAAGTTTTCAGCAATGGGAATATTTGTTCCTACTGTTCTGGAGCCTTTGGGGTTGTAGAAAAGGCTTAGGTTGGTAAAGGAAACACAGGCTAGTCGGTATTTACAGCCACCTGTTACCAAGAGGTGTGGTGGAGAAGCCACCACCAAGACCATGGGTCAATGCGAGCTGTAACATGGAGGTCAAAGGTAGCTGTAGAGCCCAGTCCCTTGTGAGCTGCACCTCACAGGCCTGCAGTCATCACTGTCAGGGCCGATACCTCTCTGCAGGCCTAAGGGGTTTCACAGGACCCTGCAGGATTGCCTGTCTAATACTCCTTAAGAATGAAGAACTCAATTTTTTTTTCAGTTCTGTACTCATAGACAGGTGTTAACAATTTATCTTATCACACTTTGCTCTCTAACAAGCTATTAATTTTTGTAATAGTCCCTCGGATAACCTGCAAGCCTCTATTCCTTCAATTTAAATCTTCCCCTTTTAAGTAATTCTTAAAGTTTTACTGCTATTGCTTTAGCTTCCTCTGTAGTGGGCACACCAAAATTAGATATCTTATTTGTTCATTGTGCTCAAAATCTTTTCCACAGAACCCACCTGGCTGTCAACCAACTTGGGTATTTTGACCTGTATAGAATGTTCCGGCATCCATCGCGAGATGGGGGTTCATATTTCTCGCATTCAGTCTTTGGAACTAGATAAATTAGGAACTTCTGAACTCTTGGTAAGTAGTGACATATACTTTGGAAGAAAACTTTTAAGTTCATTGTCATGAATATATTTAATATATTTGCTTTGAGGTTTTTGTTCCTGCTGAGTACTAAGAATTCTAATTCCTGAATTTACAGTGAATTTGCATAGAGATTTAAAATGTAAATCTGTGGTATGTAATGTTGACTGTTTCTGTTTCCTGTTTGAAGAACTGGTGACTCATCCATTTCTATAATTGACTTCAAGGCAACTGGCTGTTCCTCTGGGATGGGCTTTTTGAAAGCTGCGTTTTTCTCCTGGACTTAGGTTGTGATTCAGGGTAATAGCAGGAAAGAGAGTCAGGCGTTGAACTCACATGTTCACTTTTCCCAGGGGCTTGTGTTATTACAAATAGTGACCAAAGGGTTTTTTCCCTGTTTTACTGTTTGTACATTGGTAAAAATATTATTAACACACGGGAACTGAGAGTGCCCTGTTTACCACTGTCGTCAAACCAATCAGGGCTGAACCTTAGCTTCTCTAGGTCGTATGGGAAGAAACGGCGCGAAGGTGTGGTGCTCAGCTGCGTAATATGGGAAAGGGTTATACACCTTGAAAGGATGCACACCCCTACCCTTCCCATTGTGATTCACCCAAACTTGGAGCCCTGTCCAGTCCAAGTTAACTTGGTCCCCACCATACACAAGTGAAGGAGGGGAAGGCTGGCTTGGCATCTCCCACAATGCCTTGTGGTCTTTGAGTCCTGTCTTATATAATTTGAGCCCCAGTGCACTGAGAGAGAGTCTTTGCACTGGCAGTGAGAGTGTTTGAAGTAAAGTAGGGCTCTTCCTCAGAGAGAAGGCTCTTGAGCATTTCTGCATGAGCCTGAGGCTCCAAAACTCTGACAGCCTAGCTGATCACTAGCCTTGTGTGGAGAAAAGTGCCCAGAAGTCAGGGCACTTAGCCTTCCAGTCCCCCACCTTTGTCATCTGAGCATCCATTAAGCAGTGATGGTCTGTTTTGTGTTGTACCCCTTGATTTAGGAAGTGGCACACTGCTCCTGGCTGTCTAATGGCTTCAGGACTCTAGAGAAGAGGCTCAGAGCTGACACCTGAAACTTTCTTCCTTAGTACGGAAATGGGGTCACTCTGTCTTCCCGACTTGTATTAAGGAAATCCAGTTCAACGGCTAGAAACCGGGAGAGCTCATATCCTAAACACTTACTGCTGTGCAATAAACTCAAGATTTTCCCCCAGAGATCTGATTGCATGAAGCTTTCTTCAACTTGGCAATGATCCCAACATTATCTGAATGACCAGAGGCCCTCGAGGACGCATTTTCTTGAAAGTGTCTTGAACCCAGACGCAAAAGGCTTGCTGGGGCCTCTTCATCAGTTACCTTTATACCCCAAATATAAAGGAATCCTACCTACTTTTCTGTCCAAAAGAGTAAATCTGCTTACTCTCAGGTGATTTCTGTATCTGTGTGGGACATCATCCTGTTCTGCCCCTACATTTATCACGTTGCATTTGTAAAAATTACCGGTGTTCTTATCAATGGTCCCGCTGGCCTGTTAGGTCCTATGGGAGGTAACTACATGCTCCGCAAATATTTGTTGACCAGAGATGGATGGATGGTTTGTATTCCGAGTCAAATGAGGGAAAGCACACATTCAGAAATCTCAAAAGCAAATCATAGGGAACTTTTAAACTAATAGTAAAGAGTTTGCGATGTTATGTTTTGTTTATGTTACAGCTGGCCAAGAATGTAGGAAACAATAGTTTTAATGATATTATGGAAGCAAATTTACCCAGCCCCTCACCAAAACCCACCCCTTCAAGTGATATGTAAGTACTTCTAATATATTGAATTCTTTATCATTCTGTAATTGTTTTTCTACACCCCCCCAAAAAAAGCTTCTTAGTGGTGATAGTATTTTTCCCTCCTGAAGAAACCCCATTGTGAAGAAAAAGCAGAGTAAAAGCAAGTGTTTTGAAATAAATTTCTGGCCTGCACAGATTATTTTCCCCATCACCCTAGGGAGCGGCAGCTGTTTTGGGAGATAAACCTTCCTCGGGGAAATCATGTCTGAATCACGACGTGTTGTGATAGAGAACAGACACCTAAAAGCAGTGGGAGGTGCCTGTCAGATTGGCAAAAGTCCCAGAGCTGCCCAGCCCACTCAGCTGGACTGCGGGGAAACAGACACTCTCTGATGTGTTGCCGGTGGGCGTACAAGATGGTCCGCTGCGCAGGAGGGGCACATTAGTCCTGTTTATCACAATGATAAGTGTATTTACCGGTTGACTCAGCAGACCTGCTTCTAGTAATTGATTCCCTCTCTGTAATAGAAAAGGGTTAGGAACAAAGCATGTGCCCACCTGAACGTTTCGTGGTATAGCCACACATTGGAATGCTGCAGATGGAGAAATAAATACGGACACGTCTCAGGTTCTGACTCGGGACGCCCTCCAGGGTGACTGCTAAGTAAAAAAAAAAAAAAAAAAAAGGTACAGAGCCTGTACAAAACTTTGGGGCAAAGAAGAGGGGAAGGGGACCAGTATACATATCCCTCTTGATGCAGACCTGCCGTCCAAACACAGGAATTGAATTTGGGGTAAATTTGCTGATAAATCCCTCCCTTTTGAACTCTCACTAACCCCTCGCTGGCTAGACTCAGACACCAAATCGATTTGGACAGTGAAGAATCTATAAACACATGTATTTCTCTGAACTTGCATTTACTTGGAGAAATACTGGGAACTACACCCGAAGCTGTAGCACTTGCTCGGGGGTGGGCGTGAGCCTGAGACAACTCAGTAAACACCTCTCAATGGCATTTTTTTTGTTTTTTGAGTCATGTGAATCTTTAAACTTATTCAAAAATTTTTACATTGAATTCACACTTAAAATTATTTTCATACTGTGGATGAATAGGAGGAAAGAAATTTAATCTCAACGTAGGAATCAGGGAAGACTTTGCAAAGGAGACACCCTCCTAAATGTCTTGCCAGCCCCTCCTCAGTAGTAATTCAGGCACCAAATTTGCAAAGCCCTGAAACTGTTTGGGGCACATTCAGGGGACATGTCTTTTTCCACTCTGAAATCATGACTTGAACTCTCCCAGCAGGCCTGTGGCAGTTGTCTTTTCTTGAATTCATGAAACACATGTTGCACATTGCCTCTTTGCTTCATATCGTGTCAGCAGAACGCAGACTATACAATCCTTGTCCTCAGGATACCTAGAGTCCAGAGAGGAAGATAGGTAGTAACCAAGCAATCAAACTGCATAGTCATAGTGTTGTAAGTGTGACAGAAGGGAAGTCTGGGAGGCTAGGGGCATATCTAATACCCTAACCTGACCTGGGGGCATCTGGCTTAACAAGAGCTGTTGAGCGTCCCCCTAGCACGGAAACTGCTGCTGAGAGGTCGTTTTCATACTCATATGCACAGATTAGAGAAAGAAGGCTTTAGAGACAGCCTTTCTGAGCCTCAGTTCCATACCTCTCAAAAATTGGAGTTATGTCAGATGACTGACATCCTTTCCTGAAGCTCTGAAAACTTGTAATTGGTCTTTTAGAATTAACTTCCTAAATTTTTCAATTTCTTTCTGTACTTATATGTGCCTGAATGTAAAGTGGTAGCAAATAGCAGATTTCTCATAGTATTGCTCAAAGCGAAGAGATCTGCTATACGTTGCCCGCACGTGCTAGTAAATACATACAGTTTCTTCATTCTGTCTCTATTCGAATAAGTTGGCCTGAAACCTGGTTTGTCTGACTGTTGAAAAGACTTGTCTTAATTAAAGTAACTCTTCTCAAGAGAACTGTTTGTCCAAAAAATTGTCACTCCTTCTTAGCCCTTGGAAAGTAAAATTCTTTGTCCATACGTTGTGCTGTGTTTTAGGACTGTGCGGAAAGAGTATATCACGGCCAAGTATGTAGATCACAGGTTTTCACGGAAGACCTGCTCATCTGCATCCGCTAAACTGAGTGAACTGCTGGAGGCCGTGCGGTCCAGGGACCTGCTTGCACTAATTCAAGTCTATGCAGAGGGGGTGGAGCTCATGGAACCCCTTCTGGAACCCGGACAGGTGAGGCTTCAGGGAAAGCACAGGATAAAAAGGAATGTAGAAAAGCCATTTAAAAGGTGACTTATTTTATCATAATGAGATTCCAGTACATTGAGTGACCCTCTTCCAAACCTGGACCGTTTGAGAGTGAAAGGGGGTGCTCTTCATGATTACTTTGGGGTCACTGATGTAAATAAAGCTGCTCTGGACAAGGTAAGACATGACCACTGTGTTTATACTTTCCTTTTTAGGAGCTCGGAGAGACAGCCCTTCATCTTGCCGTCCGAACTGCAGACCAGACATCTCTCCATTTGGTTGACTTCCTGGTCCAAAACTGGTATGTTTTCTGCTTTCTCTCATACGCCCTGGACATTAACACAAACCAGGCTGTCCGTGGCCTAGCTCAGGAATGGGCAAGCTTTCCAGTGAAAAGCCAGATACCATTTGAGGCACTGCAGGCTGCAATGTTTCTGTCACAGCCGTGCACCTCTGCCATTGTATGAGAGCAGCCACAAACAGTGCATAAATGACTAAGGGTGGCATGTTCCAATAAAACTTTATTTACAGGCCATTTTCCTGCTCGAGCCTGCTCCTACCTCTCGGGAGTGTACTTTCTCTTCAATAAACTATCTCTTTGTTTCACCACTTTAAAAATAAAAATAAAAAAATTTACAAAAGTCCAACGCCCTGGCCTAGATAAACGTAAAATCTTGTCTCTGTGTCCAAAACCTGCTTCACTAGGATAGGTTGAAAACGAGAAAGCTTGGCTCTGGAGACAACCCGCTCGGGTTCAGATTGCTGCTCCATCACCCATGTCTTGATGATCTCTAAAACAAGCACTTCATCCTCTCTGTGCCTCGGTGTTTTCATCTGTAAAATAAAAGTTATAGTGGCACCTACTCATCAGGGCGTTGTGAGGATTCAATGAGCTCAGACGTGGAAAATCTAAGAGACAGTGTCTGTCCGATAGGAAACACTCACTAAATGCTGACTGTTGGGATCGTTACGTTGCTTATAAAGTTGGGTGTAATGCTAGAAACATAATTTTTCCTGCTTATAATAAATAGGTCAGAAATTTGCCTCAGTGGTCAGCACAGAAATAAGTGGTTCATCTGTAGTGTTAAGTGACAGCGTGCGTAACTGCTTTTCAGTGGGAACCTGGACAAGCAGACAGCCCTGGGAAACACAGCACTCCACTACTGCAGCGTGTACGGGAAGCCGGAGTGCTTGAAGCTCCTCCTCAGGAGTAAGCCCACGGTGGATGTCGGTGAGTCCGCAGCCCATACCTCTTTGTACATGGAGGAAGAGCATTGGTTGGCTACAACTGAGGCTCGCATATTACGTTCTGTAATTTGACTACTGTTCTTTGCCTTTTCAAGATAGATCCTAGAAAATGATGCAAAGTTATTCCCTCCTATTTTAGTGAACCAGGCTGGAGAGACCGCCCTGGACGTAGCAAAGAGATTGAAAGCCACCCAGTGTGAGGACTTGGTAAGCAACAATGGAAGTGGGATGTTCACTCGACATCAGCTACCTTCCACCGTCCTTCCCACCACTGGAATGGAGACAAAACAAGCAGATTTGTTCTTTCTGACATTGGCTAACTAAATGCAGACAAGCACAGCGGCTGCATTTGAACAGATGATCAATTTGTCACCCACCTGCCTTTGCATGCAGTTACTATGCAGGAGCTAAAAGGCATCTGAGAGCTGGTATTACCAGACGGGCTTATGGATCGAGGTCATGCTTTTCATTTGCCAGAACATTTGGCTTTCTCTGTAGCTTAACAGTAAAGAAGAATTATTTGGGGAGCCAGTATCAGAGATTGCACAAGTGCAGTTCTGGGTGTAATGGTTCTAAAACGTTAAGCACGCGGTTCTTCCCCTCCTCCTCTCTGAACACACCCACCCTTCTGACCCCGCTGGTGCTTGCTCATACTCCAGGCCACAGCATAGCATGCTTCTCTTAACCATGGGAAAGGATGAGCCAGAGAGGACAGTGCCACACCCTTGACATCCTGCTAAGTGCCTAGTTCCAGGCCAGCAGCTGGGCTCTTTTACTCTTACCAGCTGTCCTGCTCCGCGTATAACAAGGAAAGGGGGACATGAGGTACACGGGGACTGTCCGATGTCAAAGGCCCCTCCCCACCCTTCACTAACTCTGATATTTGCCTCCCAGCCAGGAATTTGCAGCTTGCACAGTCCTTTTTAATAATGTTGAAGAAAGCTTTAAATTTTGGAGAGAAGGCAGGTTACAAAATTAAAAGAGGCCGTGCCTGTAACTCTGCAGCTCCTCTCAGGCCTGCCTGAGGCCGTCCGGCTTCTGTAGTCAGAGTTCTGCCCGTAATGCAGCTCCCAGTGGTTCATTAGAACCCAGGAACAAGCAGGATTCGCTCACCGTTGATATAACATTAAGGTGTTTGGCATTTGAGTTAAAATGGTTGCTCCTGCTGTGACTTGCAGCTTTCCCAGGCTAAATCTGGAAAATTCAATCCACACGTCCACGTGGAATACGAGTGGAGCCTTCGACAGGAAGACATGGACGAGAGCGATGATGACCTTGACGACAAAGTGAGTGTGGAATGCTTCTGACTTCCTCAGTGCTCGCCCCGACTTGTCTGCCCGTCGCCGACAAGACTCAGTCTTAGTGAGCTTGTTTTTGCTCTATGACCTGCTGTTTTCTTGACTCAGTCTTTGCTCCTTGTCAGGTACATGTACTAGTCAGGGTTCTCCAGAGAAACAGAACCAGTAGGATGTGTATCCATAGAGAGCGAGCACAGAATGCATTTCAAGGAACTGGCTCACACCCTGTGAGGGCGGGCAAGTCCAGACTGTAGGCGGGCAGGCTGGCTGAGGAGTCCAGCCGGAGTTCACGGTGAGTCTTGAGTCCGAAGGCAGTCTGGAGGCAGGTTCCTTGTGTGCAGGTCCTCCATCTTTTAAGCCCTTCAGCTGATTGCATAAGACCCACCCTCATTATGGAGGGTCATCTCCGTTGCTCAGAATCTAGTTTAATGTTAATCCCATCTAAAAAATACCTTCACAGCAACACCTGAACACCTGGGCACCAGAGCTTAGCCAAGTTGACACAAAATTAGTCATCAATGCAGGTAATTAACCAATAATAAGATGTCATTTATTGAGTAGTTACAGATGGACTAGACAGTGATAGACATGTTCCTGGGTTGCCTCAGGTCATCTTTACCCACTGCCCACTGTACCGTTGTCACTACCTCCATGTTGCCCAAGAGAAAACTAACACACACGGAAACTTTGCAGCTTGTCTGAAGTCTCAGAGCTGGGAAAGATAGTCTCGGGGATGCACTAACTAGTTCTGACTCTCAGAGACACTTCTTAGCGACCTTTGCAGCTTCACTCACACGTTTTTCATTGGATGTGTGTTGAGCACTTCCTCTTTCCTAGGTGAAATATAGAGCATGGTCCACGATGGTCATGCAAAGGTATGCTGAAGGCATTCACTCAGGAGGAGACACGTTCTAATACGAGAGATAACCATTATTAGTAAGAGTTTGGAGGACTTCATGAGAAGGGCTCCGGAGACAGAGCAGCTGACTCAGACTTGGGAACCAGTGAAGACAGGTTTCTAAAGGTGGGGAGCAGCTTGCCAGGTGAAGAGGTGGGGAGGAGTGCATTCTTCTGGGAAGGGGAAATAGCACGTGCAAAGGCCCAGGGGTCAGGCTGGAGCCTGCAAGTCTAAGGAATGGTTAGAGCCAGCTTGTCCAACCCGCAGGCCGCAGGCCGCCCAGGACAGCTTTGAATGCGGCCCAACACAAATCATACACTTTCTTACAACATGACGAAAATTATGCACAGACCTGTTTTTAGCTCATCAGCTCTCATTAGTGTGAGTGTATTTTATGTGGGGCTCAAGACAGTTCTTCCAGCCACAAGGTTGGACGCCCCTGGGTTAAGAAGCACAGTGTATGAGGTAACCTCCGAGCTGGCTAGGTGGAGAGAGGCAGGTGGCTGCCCAGGTCAGGCAGGGCCCTGTTTGTCTTTGGCTTTATCCATGCAGTGAGAAAGCAACAGAGATTTATTGTTGGAAGAGCAAGTTTTCTGACCAACTCTGGCATCAGTGGAAGAAACTGAGGCTTGTGGAGGGAGAATGACTTGTCCAAGGTCCTCTATAGTAAGGGGTGGAATTCGAGTTCTTTGAAAAGGTACTTTCCTCTGCACTGAGATGCCTCTTGTGATGACGTTAACAGTGACAGTGGTAGTAGATAGTCGTGCAGCCCTGGAGGCCCCAAGCCTGGCACCTCTCGTTTCCTGTGCACAAGGTGAGGTGGGTACTGCCGGTGTTGCCACCATGCAGATGGGGGACACTGTTGCAGAGATGCGCGTCGGGATGCGCTGCACCTGAAGGAAACTGGAGTTGGGCTGTTCAGGAAACCAGTGCTTTGGTGGGAACTGGTGGGAGCACTGGGCCTGAGGGACATTTCTGAGCTCTGTGTTCAGGACCTGGTGGCTTTGAGTGACATGGAGGTCATAACTTGGAAAGTCGCATGGATACTAAAACTGTCACCAGAAGTGCAAACACAAGGGACGCCTCTTAGGCAATTCAAAATGGTCTGAATCCAAGGGGTTCCATGGGGTTAGGGTTGGACCTGGGGTCTGAGTCATCAACTTTAGGTGTCAGTCACAATCACCGGTGTGGATGAGATTACTGTCTAAGAGGACGTAAAATGAGAAGAGAGGTGAGCATTGAGAACTGCAGTGCTAAGTAGAGAGCAACATGAAACAAGAAAGAAACATTTAATGTGGTCAACAGATAGCTGGGAAAACGGTTCAGATGCTGGTGAATGTGTTCTGCACAGCGGAGGGATTCGTTGATGAAAGGTCAGCTGTAACTGACCGTGTGCTCTGAATACTGCTGACCCCTCACCGGCGTCTCCCTAACAGTGACGTGTCTATGTCTTTCCCTGGTGCTGTGTGGTGACTCTTAGGCTGTCACTACGGGTGACCTCACAGAGCTCCGAGAGCCACAGCAGCCCCGCCTCCTATAGGAGGCCTGCAGGGGTCCTCCAGACTCCAGAAGTGTCGTCCTAATTGTTGCCTCACCCGCTGCTCTGTTTTCTGTCTGCCAGCCGAGCCCAATCAAGAAAGAGCGCTCACCGAGACCCCAGAGCTTCTGCCACTCCTCCAGCATCTCCCCGCAGGACAAGCTGTCGCTGCCGGGATTCGGCACACCGAGGGACAAGCAGCGGCTCTCCTATGGCGCCTTCACCAACCAGATCTTCGTCTCCACAAGCACAGACTCGCCCACGTCACCCACGTCGGATGCGCCTCCGCTGCCTCCTAGAAATGCTGGGAAAGGTACGGGCTTAGGGAAGGGTCTTGTGACTCCGGCTTTGGGGTAGAAACTGCAGGGTGCAGTTGAGTGGCAGAGTATGGGGTGCGATGCCCACCCGCACCAGCAGCAAGCCAGACAGTGTTTGGGCACTCCTTGTGCATCCTCTGTTCACCTCACAGCAGTCCTGTCAGGGATGAGCGTTTTGCACCTAGCTTACAGAGGAAGAAACTGAGGCTTGTGGAGGGAGAATGACTTGTCCAAGGTCCTCTATAGTAAGGGGTGGAGTTCGCGTTCTCCTCTGAAAAGGTACTTTCCTCTGCACTGAGATGCCTCTCGTGACGACGTTAGCAGTGACAGTGGTAGTAGATAGGTGTGCAGCCTTGGAGGCCCCGAGCCCGGCACCTCTCGTTTCCTGTGCACAAGGCAAGGTGGGTACTGCCAGTGCTGCCACCATGCAGACAGGAGACACTGTTGCAGAGATGTGCGTCGGGATACTGACCCAGTTCCTATGTGACCTGAGCCCACCACCACCTCCTTGCTCTCTGGTGAGGTGTCACCCAGGACAGGGTCTTACCCAGAGGAGGGTCTCTAGGCAGCGCCTGCTCAGATGCCCAGTGGGGCTGGTGCGGGAGCTGATGGTCCCCACCCTGTTGCTTAGCAACAGAGTGCTCATCCTGCTCCCTGAATCCACAGAATGTGCCCTGCTCAGAAAGTCAGCGTGTTCCCACCTAAACAGGGGTGCATTGAGACCCAGAAGTGCCAACATTAAAGGGTCACCCCAGCAGCGGGGAGCTGAGAGGTCCCAGGAGCTGTTGCGTCGGGTTTGACCAACACAAGATTCCCGCTGTGGGCTCAGCTTGTGCCCACACAGGTTTCCAGGGCCTCCCGGTGCACAATGCCATGCCTATTTGAATCACACTGGGGCCATTTTCTGGGAAATGTGAGCTTTATTCACAACAGTGTTTTTTTCAGAGCTCATTCTCCATTGAAATGGTGTTATGAATGGGAGCTGTGTTCTTAGAGAGACCCCACATGGCCTCCTAGGTCATAAATGACAGAGAAAAGTTGCAATAAGACTGCGGCATGAATAGTACTCGTCAAAGATAACCACTGACCATGACAGTCACAGTGCATGTAAGCCGAAGGTGTGACCCACCGTGTGGTTCCTAGTGCTCCACACATTACAGCGTGTACCTCGGCAAGACGGTGGTCCCTGTTAGCCAAGACGGCGGTCCCTGTTAGCCATCCCGGTGCCCAGTGCGGCGTCACTGCTCACCTGGGTAATGACAGTGCCCGTCGGGGCAGTAAGCTGGAAGAGCAGCGGGGGACCTTAGAAGCTTCCAGTCCAAGTAAAACTGTTGAAGGAGTTACTCTGGGAGGGTGCCCATCCCCTAATTGTGGGTACCAGCATCTTAGTGGCAACCCATCTAGACGAGCAGGGCCTGTACCTGTTGAGCAATCTACCAGGTAACTGAGAATCTTGAACAAGGTCTATGGGAGAGAAAGACAGTAGAGTTCTGGGGGCCAAGAGGGCCCCTCACCTCCCTCTACCCCTTTCTAGAATTTTATATCAAGGGAACACAGAAACCTGTGAAATACACCGTTTAACTCAGTGCCAAGCTTCTCTCTCCAGCCTTGAATAATTTCTGACTAGCTCTTTACCAAAAGCCCAGGGGACAAAGACCAAATTTATGTGGCGAGGCAGCTGCTGAACCAAGTACTCGGGACTTGGCCTTCGCAGTTGTGGTCAGCTAAGGATAGACGGCTACCCCCCCCCCCCCCCAAAAGCAATCCCACACCAGACGCCGTCGGGTTGGTGACATGGCCTATGCTGGTGAGGCGAGGTTCACGGCCTTCACGTGACTTTTTCAGGGAACTTGGAGTGGGAGGTATTCCTGTGGCTGGCTGGGCTCACATTGCGCTGACTTTTGGAGAAGTGCTGATGTTCACAGTGCAGTTCTGAGAAGACATGGTTGGGGCTAGGCCGATGCTGTGTGCAGCGAGGATCCCCTGTGTTGTAGCCCTTATGTTTTCTTCTTTTTCATCCTGTGACCTGGTAGACCCATTTCATGAAAACAAGGACATCGGGACTCTGCCACCTGGGTGCTCCTTTTCTGTGTTGAGTCAAGTTGCAGCACATCGTGTCCTCAGCTGTAGGGCTGGAGGTCAGGGGGGTGATGGCTTCTGGGAGGCAGAAGCAGACCCTCGTGATAGTCGCCACTAACCACAGGAATACAGCAGGGACAAGTAGAAAGAATCTTTCTGTGGGGAAAAGACAGCTTCTTTAGTAGGTGGTGCTGGGAAAACTGGAAAAACATATGCAAAAGAATGAACCTGAGCTGTGAACTCTCTCCATATACAAAAATTAACTCAAAATGGATTAAAGACCTTCATATCAGACCTGCAACAATAAACTGTATAGAAGA
>PVJL010008345.1:0-42469 GCA_004026885.1 Lyroderma lyra
GCTGTGGGGGGAGCCACCGGCCTCAGAGGTACTGGCTGCTGAGAGCTCTGCAGGCTCCAGGCTTTTTGTCACAGAACGACGGAGGGTGCCCCGACCTGGCCCTGTGAGGAGCCTCAGGAGCACTTGGGCCCAAGATGTGGTGGCCAAGGGACGATTGACGATGCTGTCACAGCGAGATGCTGCGAAGGACGAGGAAGCTCTTCCAAGGCGCTGCAAACGTGGGGACACTGCAGTTGTGGGGATGGGGTCGGTGACCCGGCCGGGCCACATCAACACGCACGTAGCCATCGGGTTGTCACAGCCCGAGCCCCAGGCGCCCTCTTGTGAACGTCAGCACTGGGCCTGAAACCCAGGTCCCCTCACAGACACAGCACGTCCCCCCGCCCCGCCCCCGCTGCGCGTCCCCATCGCCCCCCAGGGGCCCGCTCCACCCCCTGCTGCGTGGGAACCCCACGGCGAGAATCGCACCGAAGGCAGGATCCGCGCTGTGCGTTCTGATGGGGTTCACCCCTGCCCCCCGCCCCAGCCTCTGCAGAGAACACGCCTCCCGTCGGGGGGACTCGGGCTCCCCGGTCACTCACTTCCCGCTCTGGAGCCAGGAGCTGTCAGGAGGAGCGACCTCCAGAGGTGGCAAAGGTGCACCCGTTGCTCCCGACGTGACACGTGACCGGAGAGGTCTGTGGGGCGGGCCTCGGATCGGTGACACGCGGTGTCCGTGTCACAAGCTGCGGGGTGACCGCAGGACGCGCCCATTTCCCCTTCGTCCTGGGCAAAGCCGTGGACGCCCGGAACACAGGTGGGGAAACACGACGTGCCCAGAGGGACGTGCCCGCCCCACGACACACGTCCTGGGGTCTGGGCAGGGCGGGCTCTGAACCCCGAGCTGAGCATCCCGGGGCGTCCGGCCCGGACACCCCAGCCCCCTAGGCTACTTCAGCGCACCCCAAGGTCTGCGGACCAAGCGAGTATTTCCCTTCGCAGGAGAAATCCTTCGAAAAGCAAAGCAAAAGCCAGTGCCGCGCTGGGCCGCGTGCAGCTGCCCCTGCCCAGGCTGCGGTCACCTGCCCGCGTGCTCGTCCTTCCCTATTTAGCTCAGGAGGTGAAAGCACAACCTGGAAATCAGTAACGATATCGTCCGCGACGTCACACCCGCAACACCACCATCAGTTTTTTTAATGTAACAAAAATGTATACAAAGAGTTTCTTGTACCGGGCAGGATACGTCAGAAAATTAACGCCAGAATTCCTTTATAGCACAAGACACAAAAGTTTGAATTAAAAAATTAAAAGTATTTTTCCTCTGAAAGTTTGGGCCGAGAATGTGGGGGCGCCTCGCACACGGCACGACACGCCCGCCGGTCACCTGTCCCCTGCAGCGACTGGCCGCGCTGGCGGGCGCCCCGCGGTGTCTGTCCCACCAGGCCCGCTCCTGGTTCCGGCGTCACGGCCCCCTTACCTGGGGCTCATTCATGCCTTTGAGCCTCTGGGTTGGACGCGCGGCTCCCGCCCCGTCTCTCTGGTCGGGACGCGTTTGGCGCGAGCGTTTCCGTTTTCGTGCTCGGCTCCTTGTTTGCTTCCTCTGTTTTGTGATGGTTTCCTTTTTGACCGATGTGTTCTTCAGAAATCTGCTCTAAAATTTCCACACATAAGTGGGGTTTTAGAAGTTGCTTTCTTGGTACTGATTTCTAATAACATTTGATTGCGTTCAGAGAACTTGATACCGACGCTTTGTTATTTCTTGAGACGTGCCTTTGCCTGGGATGCGGTCAGTCCCTCACGGAGGACGGGAGGGCTCTCCCACCATCTGCCAGACTCGGGTTTCTAATTGTGCTTCTCACATTTTCTCTAACTTTTGTCTTTATTTTGCCTGCTTAACCCATTCATATGCAGAAAAATGGGTTAAGGATCCACCCGTATGCTTGTGGACTCTGAATTCCAGCATGTGGAGAGTCAGTGTCTTGAAGGTCCTCTCTCGTGCGTTAGAGCGGTTCCATCCTGACGAACGGCCGCGCGGACCACTCCAGAGCAGCCATGACGCGTCCTGAATTCATTTCGCCTTGAAGCCTCTTTTACTTGATGTCAAATCAGCGCGACCAGCTATCGCTTCGTCAGTGTTGTCCTGGCTCCTTTCTGGGACCAGCGATTCTCCTCTTTTCCGTTGTTGTGATGCTTCATGTTTTAGGACCCGGGGACGACACGCACCTTAAACACCACACAGGCGGTACTTTAGCTGGAAAAAACTGAGCTCCTGACATTATGTTAATTCATTTCAAACGCCGTCACCTAGTTGGTCTGCGTTGTCCAGTTACGCTTCCGTGTGCCCCGCCGTGCGTTAGTTCACTTGGTTCAGTTCCTTTTTTCGTTAAATTCCTCACCAACACGCACTGAACTGAACGGTTTCTATTCTCTTTCTTTTTTAAAAATGAAAACACCACGTTTCATTACAATGGAAGGCTTACGAGAGTTTCAGGAATAGTCTGAGAGACCCCCAGATTCCTTCCCCGCCCCCGGTGTCCCCAAACTACCTCACGGGACGCGCACGATGATCGAGGGCAGGAAGCACACCGACACCGTTTGTTAGAAACTAACCTGCAGAGCCTGTTCAGGCAGCACCCACTGTCCCCCCGTGTCCCCTTTCTGGGCCAGGACGTGGTTCAGGACCACGTGCCACATCTGACTGCCCCGTCTCCAACCCGGGACGAGGCCTGTCCTCTGTCCGCGGGGACTCGGCGCCTCGGAGGTGCACCGGTGACGGACGAGGCCGCCGACCCCTCGGGGGTGCTGCGTAACGTTTTCTCGTGATTACACGCAGGTCACGGACATCACCTCCCCGGGGCTGCGCCCGAAACGTGGTCATGCTGCCTGTTGGCAAACGGGGGGCGCCCCAGGGTCCTGTCCCGGGGTCCTGCGTTCCGATTCACACGCCGGCGCAGACGCAGACCCAGGCAGCACGTCCTGGGCCGTGGTGGGCAGCAGGCCGAAGAGCAGGCCGCCTCCCAGCTCCCGGGCACAGCCGAAGGAGCACGCCCTGGGCCCGCTCGGGAGGACACGTAATCGGGGACGGTGACCAACGCCACTCAGAAGGAAGAGGGACTTTTCCTTTAAAGTCTGAGACGTTTGTGACGCGCTTCCTGCTGGACAATAAAGCCGCGTTCTGAACCACCATTCTGAGGGTCCAGCAGCTTTAGGAAAGGGCCCTTGTTTGGCGAGTAAGAGCCGAGGGCCGGTCAGGGCTGCTCCCCGGCCGAGGTCGCCCCCGAGTTGATCCCGAGGCAGGAGGCACAGCTGGCTCTGTCGCGGTCCACCCCCACGGGCCACCAGCCCCGCAGAACTGAGACAGGGGCCTCAGGCGTGCGTCGCACGGAACCCAGCCTGGGTCCTCCGAGCTCTGACCTGCAGCCTAACTCCTGGGACGTGTTTCCTTGGAGCCAACAGTCCGGCACCGCTGTGAGTCACGTCCAGGTCCGTGGCGTGTGTCCCTTCGAGTCCGAAAGAGAAAAGGACGCACGCGATGGATCACACACACAGGAGCTTGAGGCGGCCGTAGACCGAAGGCCCTTGGCTCAGCGCGGTGAGGAGCTGCGGCCAGCACACGCTCGCGGGCAGGGTTCCAGCGCCCCCTCTCCCCGCGCAGCCCCGGAGCCCGGGCGCGTCACCTCCGCTCGGCCACCCTCCTGCCGACGGGGAGGGCGGGCACAGCTGCAGGAGAAGCCAGTGCAGAGGGAGACGTCGTCTTCTCTGGTGCTTCTGCGTTTTCTCCTTCACCGAGCCCCACTCCTCCTCCTCCTCCCTGACGTGGGTCTTACATTTGCCCTTTTTAAGGTTCTTGCACGGAAAGTTGGATCGTGGGTTTTCTCATCCTACACCAAGGCTTAAAGTTCCAAGTTTCCCTCTAAGGACTCCTTACCTGGGTCCCTCCAATTCCGGTGTTTTCTCATTTGGTTCAATTACTTTCGTGAACGGAGGAAGGTCGTTGGCACCAATTCAACGCGACGGGAAGGCCCAGTTCGGGGTGCGGTGCAGGAACCGTTACCCGGTGCAGACAGCTCAATTAGGAAGCGGCACACGTGGGCCCGCGGGCTGCACAGCCTGAGGGGGACCCTGTGCAAAGCCCCTCGGAATGGGCAGCTCTGCTGGGCGCCAGTCCGTCTGGTCCCGCAAAGGCCTGCAGCTGCAGCGGGGCAGAGGCAGTCCCCCAGGGGAGGGAGCTGACTTAGACCCCGAGAGAGAAGTCCCCATTCCTGGTCCCTGGTTGGTCCGTCCACATGCAAACGAGGACTTGAAATCCTCACCGTTCGAGGGGTCCAGGCAGCGCTGCCTTGACCGCTCATAACGGAGCCACTCTGGTCGGCAAAGGGGCCGATGGGGGATGTAAGGGTGCAGCGGGTCCCGTGGGAGAGCCTCAGTCCCCTGGGCCGACACGCTCTCCCAGGAACTGCTCCGTGAGCGCAGCTCGGCGGCAGGAGCCCAGTGGGTGCGAGAAGGCCAGCGCGGGCTGCAGGACAGGCCCCCGGCCCTGCACCGTGGTGGCTGCTGGGCTCCCTTTTTGTTGTTTGGTTTTGTTTTGCTTTTAATTTAAATGTGAGCCCAGGGAGCCAGCCACCAGGAGTCCTTCTTGGTAGTCACCTTCTATCCTCCACCTTTCAGTATGACACGTTTTCTCGTTTTCTGGGTAATTTCCTCCTCCCTCACGCATTACTGAGAAGTGTGAAGTTGAACCTGCAAGTGCGTAGGGTTTTTCTAGACATCTTATTGTTACTGAGTTTCCTAATTTAACCCCACTGTGGTCCAAGGGCAAAGCCTGCACGGTTTGAGTGGTTTAATTTAATTTTAATTTTTTGAGCTTTATAGCTCAGGGTGTGGTCTATCCTGGTGAATGTACCGTGCAACTCAGAAAGAAGACGCACCCTATCGCTGCTGAACGTGGTGTTTTACGAACATCCATCAGGTCAAGGGCGTCGGTGATATTGTTCAGAGTCAGCTTTGCTGGGGTCTTCTTTCCTTCTGGTCGTTCTAGCAATTGCTGAGGCACTTAAACCTCTCCAAATACCACGGTGATGGAATTGCCTATTTCTCCTTTTAAATCCGTCAACTTTTGCTTCATGTATTTTAATGCTCTAACGCTCTGTGATCAGGCCAGGCACACGTGTGACTGTTCAGTCTGACCAGCTTATAAGCATGACAAGTCCCGCATCTCCTTTGCCGCCTATCAGTGCAGCCACTCCGGCCCTCTCTTCGCTGTTTGCACACTTTACTTTTTTCCATCCAGTTGTTTTCGACTTACCTGTGCCTTTAAATACGAAGCGCACCTTTTCTTTTAAACACGAGGTGCATCTGTTGTGTGTAGCACATCACGGGGTCGTGCTTTCTCATCCATCTGACCACCTCTGCTTTAGGGGACATGTGTAGTCCACTGGTGTGCTTAATGCCATTACTGCCATACTTGTATTTGGGTATATCGTTCTGTTATTTGTCTTCTGTTTCTTCTATTTTTCTCTTCTTCCTGTCATGCCGTTTAAATTTTATTTGACTATTTTAAAAAATCAGTTATAGTCTTCCTATTGGCTATTTACTGTAACTATGCTTCTCTGTGTTCCTGCTTTAGTCATTGTTCTGGAGTTACACTGTGCGTCCTTCCCTTTGCACAGTCCATGTGCAGTTAACATCTTACTTCACGTAAATGTGGAAATGTTGCAAACATTAGGTCCATGTCCCCATCTCCTTTTATGTTACATCTATGTATGTTCTAAACCCACAACAGTGATATAATTTTTGCTCTAAACAGTTGTATGCATCATATACGGAACGTTTTAAAAATTCTGAGAAAAAAATAAACAAACGAAGGATGTACTTTCCCAGCTATTTACATCTCTGACACGCATTGCTTTTTCTGAGGATTTGAGGTTCCATCAGGTACCATTTTCTTTCCGTTTAAAGAATCTCTCTAGCATTTTTTTTTTTTTAATAGTGCAGGTCTGCTGACAACACATTCTTTTAGTTTTATCTGAAAATATCCTTATTTTTCTTTCATTCTAAGAGAGTATTTTCACCTGATTTAGAGTTGTGGGTTGACAGGGTTTTTTCCTCCTGTCACTTCAAACACGGTCGTTTCACTCTCTGCTGGCCTCCACTTTCTGACGCGGGGTCAGACGTGAATTGAGAAGTCGCTGCCCTCCGTGTAAGACGCTGTTTTCCTGCAGCTGCTTTAACGGTCTGCCCCAGCGTGGCCACCTTTGTGTTCATCCTTCCTGGTATTTGCTGAGCATCTTGAATCTGTAAATTTGTGCCTTTCATTAGGTTTGGGACATTGTCAGCCTTTATGTTTTCTAAATGTTATTGGCCCAATTCTCTGTTGTTTTACTTCTAGGGCTCCAACTACCCATATGCTGGACCATCTGATTGCATCTGACGGTGCCGGTGCCCATGAGAGCAGATGTTCACCTTCTCCCAAACACGTTCCCCTCTGTTGTTGACAGTAGATAATACCCATGGACCTACTGAGTCTGGTCTCAGCTGATTCCTATTCCTATCTGTTTCATTTTCCTTGTTCTTCATGTGTCGAGTAACTTTGGATTTTGTTCTAGACACAGTAAATGATAAGTTGTGAATAATATGGGTCATGTTTGCTGTTGGTTTAACATGCGATAATCTTTGCTGACCTTGAACAACCAGCTCAGTTTCGGGAGCATTTCTGGAGCATTAGCTTTAACCTCAGCTCAAATCTTTATCTTTAGTTGAGCTGTCCTGAGGCTGCTTCATGCACATGCTATTCAGGGGTGTCAGCTAGAGATGGAGACCAACAGAATTTGGGCACCTCTTCTCTGGTTCTTTCCTTTCTAAAGCTCTTATCTCTCCAGTAGCTGCAACTTCCTGGGAACAATATTCGGAGTCCTGAATGCTGGAAGACGTCACATTTTCCAGTGGTGTCCCTGCCACCCCCCTCACTGTGCCAACTGTACCTGTTCCCAGCTAAAAGCCACAAGAATGGGAAATCGCCCTCTGGACTGTCAGTAGTGGGAGCGTGGGTGCTATCTGCTTCTGGTCACTCCTCAGTGCATTCAGGTTGTAGTTTTGTGACTTAAGGCCAGAGTTTTTGGTTGTTATCTGCAAGTATCAGTATAATAGGATTTTACACAGAAAGGAGAATTAGAACTCAGCACCTTTTGAAACATGAAGCTTTATTCTACATCATTGTACGAGGGCTGTCGGAAAGTACCCACCATGTAATATGGAAAATCGAGGCCTTAGAGGCTGCAGTTTCTCTGGACAGCCCTCGTGTACTTACTATAACAACTACCCTTTAAAACGTTAACACGCCTAGTGTGTATAACTGAAGGAAAGTAACTTTTTCTATGTAAAATGCTCTCCTTTAATAGAGATGCTTTGTCCTGAGACTTACTTTCATAATTTACCAACAACATGAAGGGAATAACTGTTTGACCTGCTAGAGTATCCTGTTTGGAAAGTATCCAGCCATGTAATATGGAAAAGAGAGGCACATATGGCTGGACTTTTTCCGGACAGCCCTCGGACACCTGTTGTCATAGCAACAACCGTCACCTACTTGTAGGGAGGACAACACTGTAGCTACGATTTCTCATGAAGTGACCTCTGAGCACTCATCTTCTACCAAGACGCCTCAGGCCCCGTCTTTCCCGTCCTAGCAGGACATGTGGACAAACACAGCAGGTGGTCAGGTGTGCAAGGCCCACGCACTCCTCAGTCACAGAAGTGCTTGACATTAGTCACCTGTGCTTGTTCAATGGCTTATGCTTTAGTGTCCATGAGCTGGGCCACTCAGTGTATGTTTTCCCTCTTTAAATCTTTATTTATTTATTTATTTATTTACTTTATTGTTTCGTTTATTGGGGTGACATTGGTTAGTAAAAATTACGTAAGTTCCAGGTGTACAAGTCTACAGTACATTGTCTGTATGTTGTGTTTTGTGTTCACCACCCAGAGTCAGAGCTCCTTTCATCACCGTGTATCTGAGACTCTGTCCGTCCTCCCCCACCCCTCCCCACTTACCCTCAGGTGACCGCCAAACTATTGATTGTGTCCATGAGTATTTGCTTCTTTGCTGCTTTCAGCTTTGTGTTCCACAAATGAGTGCAATCATATGGTTCTTGGCTTTTTCTCTGTCTGACTTATTTTGCCCACTTCTGGGTATCTACCCCCCAAATTTGAAAACCTTAGTCCTCAAAAATATATGCACCCCAATATGCACTGCAGCACTATTCACAGTGGCCAAATCATGGAAACAACCAAAGTGCCCTTTGATAGACAACTGGCTAGAGAAGCAATGGAGTATGACTCAGCCATAAGAAAAGATGAAACAGGGCCATTTACGACAACATGGATGGACCCCGAGACCATCACACCAAGTGAAATACACTCTTTAAAATTTTTATTATGGAGATTTCCAAATACACCAAAAGCAGAGAGAACAGTATAATAATAAAGAATGATCTACCTATAACCCAGACTCAACAACCACAAACTCAGGCCTTCGCTCTTGGAATTGCAGATTCCATGGGTTTGGGCAAATACACCCACCACTGCAGGATCACCCAGGACAGTGTGACCGTCTTAAAAACCTTCCGTGCTCGGCTTGTTCACCTCTCTGTCCCCAACCCTGGGCCCTTTCACTGTCTCCGCAGTCGTGCCTTTTCCAGACTGTCCCACAGCCGGAGTCATACAGCCTGCGGCCCTTTCAGACTGGCTTCCTCTCGTTGGCACCTGTACCCAGGGCTCCTCCAGGTCTTCAGGGATGTAGCCACTAAACCTTTTCATAGACACGACTGTACACCGAAAGAATACAGTCTTGTTACTGTGGCTTTACGGTGGCATCTTCTAGAACATGCCACGTCATTCACAGGGAGTTAAAAGATGACTTCAGAAAATCATAACCACAGAGCATTAGAATAACTCCTTAATATCAGCAGTTTAGTAAGAATATTGCTTACAATTTTTCAGTTAACTTAAAAAAAAGAACTTGCTGGTTTAATTCAAATAACATCCCTGTGACACAATTAACTGATACACATTGCAAGTATATTTTATTATACAGGATGCCCTCTGACCTCTGCCACCTTCTCTCTTTTTAATGTCATCTTTTGCCTAAATTTCTTTGTTGACATAATGGGGTTCACTTTTGAGTTTCCTGAAATACAGATTTTGCTGATTGTCCACTGACATGTTCTTCTACCCCCCGTAATTCCTATAAATTAAGTGACCTAGATGTCCAACTTTCCCCTTTTTTGGCAAGAACCCATCGCTGGGGCATTGTAGTTGTTTCTAATCACAGAATGGAAGATGTTCTGCATCTAAGCCTGAGACATACCTTCCGTGCCCAGTGGTTGGCAGTGGGGTCATCAGGACAGGCTGTGACTTCCGTCCATGAATGCTCCCTCCAAGTTTTAAAAGTTGCAGTAAAATCATTATTGTATGAGCAACAAATTTGAAGACTGTACACACGTAAACAGTTTGGTGTTAAGATCAAATAAAACAAAGAAAAGTTAATCTGAACTTTCAGTTACAGATGGCAGATTGAAACCACACATTAACCTTAGCTCTAACCAAAACTACAAGAATGACAGCGCACTTCTGTTTGTGTGTGTGTTTATACGTACGGCCCACACGAGGGCCGTCCGGAAAAAATCCAGCCTAAATGCCTCTACTTTTCATACTACGTGGCTGGATACCTTCCAGACAGTCCTTGGGCACTGTATGTATCTACAGACACACACTCCACACACTGCAGAACACGTAACCAGAAGTAAACACAGTTAAAGACATAGAAGTATACAGGTGAGTCAAACTGATTTAGCAGACCTAAGACATCATCGGCATGAAAAACAAAGATGCAGCCTAGTTTCCACTGCAGAATTCCCCAAAGGCTCGGATTTATGGCAAGGACACGTGAGAAAGTGGGGATCAAGTTGGGGCGAAAGGCAAATGTCGGGTTTACAGGCTGGTTAAGACACGCCCAGGGTTCCCAGGCCTCCTGCCCCACGGCGGGCACCGCCTCCCCCTTCACCACAGCAGGTGTGGCAACGTGGGTGCACGGGGCGCGCTGGTCTCAGGACACGGACGCGGGTGCACGGGGCGCGGTGGTCTCAGGACGCGGACGCGGGTGCACGGGGCGCGGTGGTCTCAGGACGCGGACGCGGGTGCACGGGGCGCGGTGGTCTCAGGACGCGGACGCGGGTGCACGGGGCGTGCTCCTCTCAGGATGCAGGTGCAAGGGGCACACTCCTCTCAGGACGCGGGTGCACGGGGCGCGGTCGTTTCTGGGTGGGGCACATGGGGAGCACTCGCTTAAGGACGCGGATGCAGATGCGGGTGCACGGGGCGCGCTGCGGGGTGCAACCAACGCCATGCCTGGTGCCTCCAGGCAACACAAGACTCAAGATCTTATCGTCCGGAAAAGTGACCTGAACGTGACAAGGCCTGTCCCTGCTGCCCCAAGCAAAGCCCCACGGTGGCCCGGGTGACGGCCCCAGTCACCAGCTTTTCAGCGCCGGGCTGCAGAGTGGAATCGGCGTCTGGAGCTCGCTGGGAACCGGAAGGCGGCTTGTGACGTGTGTTCCAACATCTCAGCCAAAGCGTAAAGCCAACCCGACGACGCGCAAAGGGAACCTGGTGTGTGTGTGAGCGTGTGTGCGTGTACATGTGTGTGTTTGTGGAAAGGGAGAAACAGAGGAAGAGACCCTCCCCCAAAACATGCGGTCTGTATCCTGATCTTTTTAACAGTAGCGTGTGAACACTGACCACCGTGCCACTTTCATTGGCCACAATAGTGTGGGAGTCGTGCGGCATGCATTTATCAAACTGCTGAACCAGCCCCCTTGTCGTTACACATTCTGTTCTTCCAGCTTTTCCCCAACCTCAAACATAAACCGAAAATCATAAAGGGGATGGAGAGAGAGGTGGCGAGGGGAGGGGCCGGTTCCACGTGGAACTTCGCATTACTGTGACCGGAGTCACGCACTTCTCCGAAACGTGTCAAAGCACTCCGGGCACATCAGCGGGATCGGCCCCTGATGACATCAGACTCTGTTCTGACCGTGAACTTGTTCTCCCTTTGGTTCCTGTGGCCCCATGATCCCACCCCTCCCTGGCTCTCCTCCCTCGGAGGTGAGTCCGTGGGGGCTTCTGCAGCCGTCAGGTTCATGGCCATCGGGTTTGGGCCATGGTCTTGGTTCTCAGGGGTTGGTGCCCGATGACAGGCTTGCAGGCAGGCAAGAGGGAACTGTGAAGAGAAACGTGCTCGAAAGCACAACCACATGGTGTCACCAGCGGTCAGGGCGGCACAAGTCCGGACAGGAGGAAGGTGAGTTCACAACCTGCTGACCGTCATGGGCCAGGTTACAACGGGGAACCTGAAGGCCCAGAGCCCGTCCGTAAAATACTCGCAGTTCTGCACAACCCAGCTGGGTACACAAAGGCTTTCCGGGGCGCAAACACGAAAGCTGCTCAGCGGGAAGAGACACGGCTGGACAGAAACTGCGATGCATCAGTGCACAGAAAGCATGGTGACTGCGACAGAGAAACATGCAAGCCGCGCTTGAAGCAAAGCTAAAATCACTAAAACTGCTGCCCCAGAGGGCGTGTGTCAGGTGTCTGTTTCCAGATCGGCGGTGAATCCCCACGAAAACCTTGTGACAGTCGTGCTATGTGATTAACGACAAAGTGCCCGCAAGGTTCAGGCTACAGTAAAAGTTACTCAGCAAATACTACAACGTGGTTAACGATTCTTATTTTAGAAACCTGACCTTTGCTTAAAAGCTGGTCATTGGCGACCTTTCAGAAAACGCAGCAGAGCCCTTGCGCAGCTACAGTAGGACATCCCACAGCACGAGACGGAAACAAACACGCGTGGCCGCCTGGCCCCAAATCTGTAACTAGGATGTCACACCCCCCCCCCCCCCTTTATGAGGGCAGCAAGGGGGCCAGGGCAGGAGGGGCCCAGGGAGCGTTGCACAGCAGGGAGCGCAGTTCACGCTGCAGGGATTGCATCGGAACATGCCCCTTCCCTAGCACACGGATAGGGCGAGTCTCAGCAAAACAGGTTACTCCAAGCAGGAACCAGGAGCCAGCAGACCCCTGGGCGTAGGTGGGCCCCATAGCAGACCCTCGGGCATGGGTGTGGCCAGCAAGGGATCCCCGGGCGTGGGTGGACCCCGCAGCAGACCTCCAGGCACGGGAGAGCCCCGTAGCAGATCCCCCACCGTGGGTGGGCCTGGCCATGAGGCTGCCTAGGGAGAGGCGGCACCTCTCTGCCCAGGGCCCCTGGCCTCCTTGAAGCGCACGACCACGCAGCTACTTCCTCTTCACCAGGAGCTCATGTTCTGCAGCTCCAACAGCTCCCAGAGCCCCCGCTTCTGACAAGCCCCCTGTGATGGCTGGGGCAGCTCACAGTGAGGCGAGACAGAGTCAGCAGAGCCTGGAAAACACCGCTGACGGCGGCCGGACACACGCGGGGCCACTGGGACTCCGGCGCTGATGCTGAGGGTGAGGGAGGCCTGTAAGTGGTGCAGCGACAAAAACGTCCCAACAAAGACGCTTAGGGGAAAACACCTGGCATGAGGACACACCTGTATGGGCTCGACGCTCCACACGAGACACGCAAAATGACAAAGACGGGGCTGCATTTCTGTAATTTAATTCTTGGTCGTGTTAGATACCACAGTAACGTGCTCAGGAGACAGCTCTCCAAATGTGTCTTAGTGAGCTTCATCCAGCACATCTGTAAAAGATTAAGCTTTCAGTTTCAAGTGCGAGGACCCCCACCCCCAATGAACAAACACAACACTGACTTAGCTCCCGTAAGGGACACTGGACCCTAGAACTACTGTGCTAGTCAAGGTTAACTTCAGCATTAACACAGAGTATTCTGTGACGCCCACAGAAAAACCTGGAAACCCGGAGGCGACAAGCAGAGAATTACCAGTAGGGTGGGGACTGACCCTGAAAGACCTCCCCGCAACCCACGCATGGCTGAGCTCTGGCGGCTCCCCCTGCACCACCTGGGCCGGCGGAGCGAGTGTCCCCGAGTCACCAGGAGACACGGACCCGGCTGAGCAAGACCCTCCGGGGGAAGGAAACTGCCGGAGGTGAGGGGCAGGCAGTGTGGGTGGGTTGCCCGCTGTCACCCGGGGTACCCAAACTCCATCACTGGTGACCACGGTCCTCAGGGACAGGGGACACAGCAACGTGAGTGACATCAGTTAAGAGTGAGACAAAAAGGCAGCTACCCTGAAAAGATGCGTAGTGTCTACACCGGTGAAAAATCAGGCAGAACACGGAGGCCACGGAGATGCCTGGACCAGCAACGACCCATCGGCACGCAGCACGTTGTCACGCAGAGCACACGTTCTAACAACCCACGTGACTTAGGGGAGCGCTACTTGCGTGACGTGACGTTCTTTGGCGCAGCCGTGCAACGCAGAGCTGACGCTCCCAGACGTGCGCACACGACGGTCCGGGCGGCTGCCGGCACTGACGTTCTAGTGAGTGGGACCCCGAAAACCGCGCCGGCCCCACCCCACGCTGTCTGCAGACGCTGAGAAAGTCACTCCCCCCGGGGCGTCCACATGGAACGTTCGGCTGAAACACCCACTAAAGGGTCCGACGGTCGCACAGGACCGATGGGAGCACCGACACCACGCACAGTGCGGTCACGTCCAACGAGGCTGTTGTGGTGGACAGAAACCACGCCACCATCTTCCGAAGCTACCAGTTCAGGGGGCACCGCGGCCGCTCGGGCCGGGGCGTGGGGTCCAGGACCTGCTCTGCGGGCGGCAGCCCGCCCCTCGGAGGCCGCTAGGCTTTCATCACGGGCGCGGCGGCGGCGGCGGCTTGGAAGCAGGCGAGCTGCAGGTGCATGCTGCTCTTGAACTTGCTGAGCAGCTCCTCCAGCAACCTGCAGGGGCAGAGACGGTTTTACAGCCCGACCGTGCGGCCCCCCGCCGCCCAGCACGCTGCAAACTCACTGCTCCGGACTCTCAGCTCGGCCACGGCCGCTGACGGCCACGGCGCATGCTCACGTCCGGGCATAAGCGCCGCCCGCCGCCCCGTCCGCGGGACTGCCGGTGCCCCCGCCCCTACCCGGGCTGGCTGCCCGCACCTCCTCGAGCACGCCCACGGCACCCGTGAATCGGCCGACGAGCCCCGCGATGGGCAGCGCGCCCGACGCCGCAGATTCGGGGCGCCGCCCCGCCCCCCGCAGCGGGCTGCTCCGCCCTCCTGCCGCGCTCCCTGGCCGGGGTCGGGGTGGGGGCACGGGGTGAACTCCACACCAAGGCGTCCGCCGCCCGCTGACGTGGTCTGTTTCCTGGCTGCTCTGGTCCACCCTCCGGGCCTCTTGGGTTCATTGGGGTCAGATGAAGCAGCCAGGAGCGGGGCCTACTGGTACCGGGGTCGCCATTACGTCATGGTTCAGCCACGCTCAGCGTCAGCACTGTCCCAGCAGCAGAGCTGGGACGTGGTCCCACCGGGGTCTGCGGCTCCTGACCCCGCCCCACAGAGCACCGGCCTGCCAAGCACGTGCCCCACGCACGCCACGTCACACGTACAGCGGCTGCTCTCAGCTGCCTCACGTTTGTTTTAGAGACACCGGCAGTGTTCAGGATCACTCCGGACAGAGCGGGACAGTCAGTGCGAGGAGGAGGAAGGAGAGACGAAGGGCACACGGGAGGCCGGGGCTGCCACGCACTCGTCCACGCCAGGCCCGTGGGCCTGGGTCCTCCTGCGGCGTTTTCCTGCCCATCCCAGCCCCCTGCGTCCTCTGCCCTCCGAGTTTCCACTGCGCCCCCGCGGGCCAGGCCTCAGACCCTGCACGGAGCTGCCACGCAGCGTCATCGCCATAAACGCCTGGCTGCGGACTGGCCAGCCGAGAGCAGAGGCAGGTGGACGTCAGTCACAGCTGGGGGAGGAGCCAAGACCTGCGCCGTCCCGGCTGCCTCCGCTGGGGGAGGGTCCGTTGATGACGTCCGCTTGCATTTCGTCTGGGTCAGAACTTCCTGCTCCGTGAGCGGCCAAGTTTAAACTCGGGCGGAGCCAGTCCACGCAGGAAGTGTCTGCTAGTCGTGCTGCACCTCTGCCTTAAATTGTTGAGCATGGACCTTACTGCTGGGCCACGCACAGAAAAAGCACCTTACCGCGCTGGCCTCCCTTCCACATTGCCTGAGGGTCACCTTCTCAGCAGTTTACGGCAGAACAGCTGACTGAGTCAAAATAAACTCCCTGAGGAAGTCTTCTCCGAGGTCACTTAGACGAGGAAAGGCCTGCTCTGTTACCAGGCATGAGTGGAGCCGAATTCTACTTTGCTCTGTCACGGGGAGACCCGGCGGGGGCAGACGTACCGGGAACTGCCGGGGCCACCGAAGTACCGCGCTCCCCGAGACGGAAGCCACCCTCCCACCGGCGGCACCGCGTAGGACACCCCCCAGCCGAGCTCGGTGCCCACAACTCACTTTTTATCGGCGCCACCGCCGAGCGCGGGCAGGGCCTCCAGAGCCTGTTTAAAGCTGGACCTGGAACAGAAACAACACAGATGCTGACACACTTCCCGTTCCTACGGGAACCAACCGCATCAGTGGAGACTCTCCAGCACCTCTTGAAACGCAGACGGACCCCGGGGAAGCGTGCAGAAGTACCGGGAAATGTGGAAGTGAGGGCGCAGCACCGTGCAGGGCCTTGCGGTACTCGGGGCAACCAGGGACACGCCGACTGCCATGCTGGGGTGCCACTCACGTAGATGCGGGCTTCATTCCCATGGTTTAATGAGTCTTCATTTTCAAAACGAACTACACACAAGCACCCAGTAGGAAAGGAAGGAAACCAAGGAGAAGTGGGGTGACCCTGTGGACAGTTTTATACAGCAGGGACCTCGCTGTGCTCCTGGGGGCAGGCCTGACCTACAGCCAGTGCCTCAGAGTCACGGAACACAGTTTGTACAGAATTTAGCTGGTACAGATGTGGAGATATTTAAAATTCAACATTACTTCAGTTCATGAAAAGGAAGAAAGCGTGAACCTTAAAATCAATCTGGTACATGTAACTTGTAAAAAGTAGAAAGTACCAGAAAAATTACTGAATCAAATGGAAAGCATTTGGGGGAGATTACTTGGTAATGACTTGTACATTTCACTAAAAAACACTTCTTAGCTTCTTATCTCTTCTTCTTTTATGACTGGCTGACTGAGGTGAAGCAACAAATACGATTATTCATGCCCTTAAATGCTGTTTGAGTTTGTGTTGTGAAAATACCCGTACACCAGGAAAAGCACTTGGAGCTCTGTCCCTACGAGAGGCAGGTATCAGCAGCACAAGAGAGACTTCAGCTCCCAACAGGGTCCAGGCATTGGCCCGGGAGGCGGAGACAGGTTCCACCTCGTGTGCACACCTGGCCCAGCTCCCCTGACGTCGAGGGGAGTCTCTGCTATAACCTCCATCACGCTACTTCTTGCAAACCTGTTGTCAGCTAATCCACAGAACTGTGATGCTGTTGTTTGTACACAGTGACGATAACAATGAAGAGTTTAGAGGCTGACTTCACGACTTTCTCACTTAATTTCCCTAAAACGTCACCTCGACAGTTGCTGTCTTTCCTTCACAGTGAGGGGCTTCGGGGCACAGCACGCACATGCACACACAGCCAGGACTGACCGTGCCCATCACCTGCTCCCGTATTCTGCGCGGAGAGGCTGTGACGGGGACAGGTGGGGGCTGAGTCCCTGATGTGGGGGCACCCAGACCCAGCCTCTGGCTGGCCATGATGAACAGGGAGGAGAAGCTACTGACTGGTCAGGAAAAGAACCTGAAGAACCTTCCGTTTGGCAGCAGGGAGGCAGTCAGAGCGGTGGCGTATGCCATGCTGTCACAAGCTGGAAATGAGTGAGCATGCTGCCCAGGGGGCCCTTGAACACGCTCTCCGTGTGCCACCGGGCTGCTCGTGCCCTGCACCAGGCCCACCGCGTGTCCTGGGCGGTCCTGCCAGGGGCGTAAACAGTTCTGTAAAAGCAAGTACTTGGTGTGGTTTCAGTTCACCTACTGATATTTCAGTGATAGGAAATCCTGACTTTCATTCAAAACAGCTAAACGCTGTCATCAAATTTCCACTACAAAATTCTGCAGAGAAACCACAAGCCTTCCTCTCATGCTGACATTTACGCTCCAAACTCAGCTACGAACAGACTGAGAGTCGATTCTTATTTTCTGCCTTTTTAGAGATGATGCAATGCCCTGCTACATCATTTACGAGACTAAGGCTTACCTTACAGCATGAAAGCACAGAATTATATTAATCCTGCCACAAAGAACCGGTCTCAGGAGTCCGTGGCTAAGGGCAGGTGGACACTTTTTAACTAAACAACGGATCAGTCACACCCAAACCCCGTCCCATCGGTCAGGAGCACGCGCCCCCATCGTTGTGTTCACACCCAAACCCCGTCCCATCGGTCAGGAGCACGCGCCCCCATTGTTGTGTTCACACCCAAACCCCGTCCCATCGGTCAGGAGCACGCGCCCCCATCGTGTTCACATCAGCGAGACGGGCTTTGCTCTGATGAAACCTCAGGACGAGAACGCCGAGCATCTCACCTGCTTTCAGGGGTCAGGTGAACAGCCACAGTGTCCCTCAGAGCGCAGATTTCAAGTCTCGCCTGCAGATGAGAGAAGGACAAAGTGACAACAGGGAACCGAGACGACTGTCGAGCAGCAACAAGGGGTGAGGGGCAGCGTCCCGCGGGCTCACTGCCGGTGCGCATGCACCTCCACCTCCCGCCGCAGACCTCGGCCCGGACACGCCTCCCTCGCATGAGAAATCAGCTTAGACTCCACACGACTGTGTGAAGGCAGGAGCTGGACGTCTTGCTACCAACGCTCCGAACTACGCGCGGATTTTCCACCAACCTGTGTTTGCGACCCCACCACTCGTTCCCCTTTTCCTGCTGGTGAGCGAACTGCCTGAAACCGTCCCAGCGTGACCCCCCACCCCCAGCTTCGGTAAGTGGGCTGGCTCTTGAGCAAACCTCTGCAGATCACTGCGGTGCCTACGCAAGTCACGGCTGGCCCTCTTCTTAATAAAGATTAACGAGGTGGTCCGCAACAGACAAAGCAGTCTTGGAAGAGAGTGACACAGTCGGAGAAATCCACAGTTCCTGACACAAAAACGGACTGCGAAGCTACAAGCATCAGCACCGTGTGACGCTGGTACGTGGACAGACATACAGGCCAACAGAACAGGAAACCCTCACACCGACGATCCGTGGACTTCCTGACAGGAGTGACCTGCACATCTAGGATCCGTGGACTTCTGACGCCAGTGACCCGCACATCTAGGATCAGTGCACTTCAACAGGGGTGCTGAGACCACTCAATGGGCCGAGAAGAATCTCTCCAACAAGTGATGTCGGGACAACTGGAGAGCCACATGCCAAAGACTGAGTTGGAGCCCTTCCTCCACACAAAAATGAACTCACAATGGACCTAAGGGTAAGCGATAAAGTCATACAACGCTCAGAGAAGTGGATCTCTGCGACGGGCTGGGCAGGCCTTCTTAGAAACGGCATCAAAGTCCAAGCAATGAAATGAGCAGCAGATCAATTGGACTTCATTGAAATGAAAATGTCCTGTGCTTAGAAGGACACCACCGTGACAGGGAAAAAGCCCACAGAACGAGGACGGCTAAAAGCCAGGACCGACAGTGCGATATGTGGACACGGTGTGGGGGAACCGGGACCGTCTCACGAGGCTGCAGCAGCCACTTAAAAACCAGCCTGGGAGGCAGTTCATCGACGGACTGAACAGAGACACCATGGCGCCCAGCAATCCCACTCCTAGGAACGTAACGGAGAGAGACGGAAACGAATGTCCACAGGAAACCTGCACATCAGTGTTCACAGAGGCATTCCTCACGTTAGCCAGAGGGGGAACCCACCCACACACCCACCAAACGATGACTCAATGAGTACACGAGACCTGGTGCGCGGGGGCCGTGCGGCGTGCAGAGCAAGGCGTGCACGGCTGGGTTTCTCCCGGACGGCCCTCGTGTTCGTTTATACAACGGAGCACCTTTCAGCCGTGAGGAGGAGTGAAGTGCTCACACGAGTCACCGCATGGACGACCCTTGCAAACCTGACGCTGAGTGAGAGAGGCCGGGCTAAAGGCCCTATTTGTGAGATTTCGTTTATATGAAATTTCCAGAATATGCAAATCAGACAGAATGCAGGCTGGTGCTGGGGGGCTGCCTTCGGCTGGGAGGGCGGGGGCTGGGGGTGCTGGGAGGGAAACAAGGAGGGACTGCTGAGGGGTCTGGGGTTCTTTCTGGGGTAACGCAATGTTCTAGAACTGACTGTGGTGTTGACTGCAACAGTTCTGTAAGAAAAAAATCACTCAACTGTGTCTTCTTTATCTGCAGATACGGTGTCCGGTACTTGAATTCTATCTGACAAAAAGCTAAAGCTCCCACTTCTTGCAAGCCAGAAGAAGTGTGACCTCACACACCAATGAGTTTCCCTCAGAACTCTAGAAGAGCCTATGAGGACAGAGCCCACACCGTGCGTCCACTGCGATCCAGGCTCCCACACAGCGGGTGCTGCCCAGGGACAATGCACGAGAAACCGCCCTCATGCACCAGGAGTGCACCGCGTGGAGCACTGTGCGAAGTCACCACCAGTTCCTTCCATCAGGGGTACTTGGAAACGAGCCACCCAGACGAGCGCGGACCTACAGGAGCTGGCGTACATTCAGTGGGACGTCTGTGGTTGGAGAGTGGTGGTTCGGGTTCATTCCTCAGAGCTTTAAGAGCCCGACGACAGTGTGTGACTAGCAAGCACATGTGACAGTTCACCTCTACTGGGTACACGCCTCTCAGGAAACGTCACATGAGGACCTGCGGTGCTGACCCCGACCTCCCTGATGCCTGGCCCACTGCTGTTCCCACACCTTCCTCGCACCCGTGTTCAGTACAACAGGAGGGCACACATGACCCACACAGGGGATGCACCTGGAGCACCCGGCTCAGCTGACCAGGGAGACTGCACCACTGGGCCCACAGGACACCTGCTACATGAGGCCACTCTGCTGAGACCAAGAGACATAGCAGCCCTACCTGATACACAGAAGCAAACACAGGGAGGCAGCCCAAAGGGGGAGACACAGAAACATGCCCCAAATACACCAACAGAACAAAGCTCCAGAGAAAGAACCGAAGAAAATGGTGACAAGCAATCCGCCAACTCAGAGTCCAAACACTGGTCACAAGGATGCTCAGGGATCTCAGGGAGAACCCGAACAGAGAGATAGGAAGCAGGGAAAACCACCAACTGGAGACAGAAGGCGAGTAGCACGGACGGTGTGGCTCCTGCGCTCTCTGTCGGGACGCTCCCCGCGGCCCTGCTCCAGCGGTGGTGTCTGCAAGCCCCAAAGGTGCAGCTTCTGTGGAGGCTGAGGCGCCCCGGGACTGCCGTCAGGCTGACACCCACACGGAGGGGAGTTGTCCCAAGTGCCGCTTCTTCCGGAGCCTGCCATGCATGTTCATTCCCATGTCCTCGCGGTGTGTTTTGTGGGTTTTTTTTTTTACATTTTTAAATGTTTATATATTATTGAAGATTTTGGTTGTTATGCGTAGGGGGTTGGCCTGATAAGAGTTTCCTCAGCCCTTACTGGAAGCGAAACTGCTGGTGTTTCTTGGAAACACACGACGCCCTGGATCCCTGGAGGCTCACCGGGAGGCGGTCACTTTGCCATGTGCCCACGCCCTGCGGCTCCTACCCATGTGGTCGTGGGCACACCGATAACTGCGTGGGATTTATGGAGGTGGGGTTTGCTGTTGTAATTAGGTAATTTTAGTAACTACAACGGAAACCAATGGAAGACACGTGCAAAGACACAGTAGTCATTTCTATGCAAACTGTATTGACTACTTTGGAAAAACGTGTAAGAAGTTCCTAAAAATTCCTTGTGAAATTAAACATGGTGGAGGCAACTGTAAAGCCCAACGACAAAACACAGAGGACGTTAGAGGGGATCTGCGTTTAGATACTTCCACACGTCAGGGTCCTGCTCTACTGTGAAGCTGCAGGAACTCTGGTGCCTGCAGATCGTGCCCGGGGGGTACCAGCTCATGCAAGAGAGACCATGAGCCCCGACATCCGCAGATCCAACAAAAACAAAGCAAAGCAAAACAAAACGAATGCAAACCCGGTCCTGTCCCTGTATCGCAGAACTGCACGGCAAACGCATCTGAGTGTTTTAAGTGACAGTGACAATCCGCGTGGAGTGGGGGAGTCCTGCACCTGCAGAGCGCCGTTCCTGCTGAAGGATGACACGCACTGCATCAGCCGGCTGAGCTCCTCGGAGACGGCCTCCAGCACCCTGGCCAGCACGCGTGGCACCAGCGCCCGGGACACGGTGAACACCTGGGCAGGGTTAGGGCGAGAGGAACTGCGGTCAGGGACGCGGCTGGACTTGCACTGGTTTAAGGCGACAAAGTAACTCACATGTGTTCTCGGGATCCGAATTGTGAGGGAAGGAAAGTGCAGACTTGTGCGTGGTAGTCACTGACTCGTGACAAAACAGAATCCCCCTATGGGTACGCTGGCCAGTATAATTTTGAAAGGTGGTTGATGTTGACCAAGTAAAAATAGTTTTAAGGATTTCTTCCTCCTCCTGTCCTTGCACAGGAAGAAGGAAGAATCTCACATAAGAAACCGTAGGAATAAAAACATACTGGGTCAGACTGTCCTTCAACCCAAACCAACACCGTTTCTCACCAGGCGCGGCGTTCTGTGTCGGGCAGGTAAGGCCTCGACTGCACCAGTGGCTGATATTAGTGCGTGTTTCCAGTCATCAGACATGAAGCATTGTTTTAAAACTGTGAATTTTGATACTTTCCAAATAAGAATTATTGTATTTGGAAATCTGGCGAAATGTACTATTCTGATTTTATAGATTAAACTAAATCATACTTTCCTTTTAGAGTTTCCTTTTTCTCGGGCTGGGTCAACCCAAACACAACAAGAACGTATTTGGCAAGTTAAGATCACGTGAGGAACCACAAATGACAAGGACTGTGAATAAAATTCCACCTGCAGTCACGAGGAGACATTAAAAGGGGCTTAAAACGCCTCATGCTTACGGGTAACGTCACGGTCCCTGATCACGCACAGTAACCAAAGCTCTCTCTGGGAATCTCCACTGTCACTAACAATGCCCACCCCCCACAGGTCCCCTGACCACTGCCGCCCACCTGCCGCCCATGCTCGCACTGAGGACCTAATCTCACACAAGAGAGCGTTTTTACAGCTGTGCTAACGTCACGGTTAAATACGTATCACTCGTTATAAAAAGATACACGTGGAAAACTGCTGCCTGAGCTAAATCATGCAAACACTTCACTTTCATTGGGCGATTCAGCACACGCTCTCCTTCGTTAAGAAAGGGAACTCCCACGTCCTCGGACAGGCTCTCTGCACGGCCCTGCTTCGCATGGTCACTGGCAAAGTGCCGGCAGAGCAGTGAGACCACAGACAAGGTGGTCACAGGGTGTGGTCGGCGGTGGCTGTGGCGTCTCCTCTGGACGTTCCTGAGAACAGTCCTCTAAGAAGGACGTGACCCACAAGTGCCGTGCCCTCAAGTGGAGACTGGCTTCCTCGGGACCAGAAGCGCCGGCACCCCCGTGTACCTGACAGCCGTGGTCGGACACGCGCTGCTCCCACCACCACCTGCCCTGGGGTCCATCACCCTAACGTACCCGTACTTTCCGGAACCCCAGCCATGGCTCAGGCCCACTGCCGACACACCGACGTGTGCTGTACACTGGTTAGAAAGGGACTGACGACCCCCCCGAGAATGTTCCCTTCAGCCCAAGATGAGGGGAGATGTCTTTTCAATCTCTCTTCTCACCTTTCCAATACTAATAGATTTAGCTTTGATCATGAGAAAAAACATACAATTTCAAGAAAAAGATTCGCATAGTTAAAAACTTGTGTGTATGCGGGGGTGTGAAAGCAGTTTTGTTTACACCCGAGGCACATTCTGAAGGGGAGAGAGACCCCCGGGAGACCCACCGAATCTGCCGCCTCCTGTCCCTTTCTGTCCCCTGCGTCTCCTAGGAACACGTAACGACAGCTTACCTCTGCGTGCACTGCAATTATGTTCACCAGCGCTTCCTTCAGATAGTTCCTGACGCCTGCAAGAGATTGGGGCGGGAAAGAGGCGGTTAGTGGAGACACAGGCCCCCTCCCGCCGCTGGTTCCTACGGACAATCAACACGGTCAGGTCTGCTCCCTTCCGAGAGCCCAGCGGGGAAAGGCCAGTTTCTGAGCGGGTCTGAACAAGCGGTCGGGTTAGCGAGGAGTCTCTGCTGTAGTTTTCTCTTCCGTCAGTCTGTGCGGCCGCGGGTCAGTCCGCTCCAAATTTAAAAACGCCCTTCCGTCTCTCCACGTGCACGTGGGCACCCCCACACAAGGGCAGCAAGCCGCCTTGGGGGGAGTGGGATGCTGGGAAGCGAGGCGGAACGTGTGGCCCCCAGGGGAAAGGCACAGGACGTCTTGTCCAGCGCGTGTGCGGAAAGGGCTCGGAGGTGACGTGAACTTGACTGCGTCTGAGACTCACGCCAGCTCAAGACAGAGCTCGGTGAGACCGTATTGTAACCTCCCCCAAAAACGTGCACACATTTTAATGAAGGAAAAAACTGTACTAAAATTGTAATAGTCATTACGCACCGATAACAAAAGGGGAAAACAAGTCACGTTTGACTTCTGCAGTTACAAGAGGTGCTCGCAGTGGTCACCATCAGCGTTGACACTTCTGACGGTGGCGAACTACTGCTTGAGCAACGCTGACCAAAGCGTCCACGTGCATTGCTGCGCACACCCTTGTGCACATCACACTCAGCACGTGTCTCAAGCACAAATGCGTGCAGTTATTAGGTGTGTTGGAGGTTCTGTAGCACACTCACGCCTCCACTGTCGTCGTATTTCCACAACGTTCTCGAATTTCAAACACCACTTCCAAATGGTCCTGTGGCCCCTGAACGACTACCAGGTTTCCTGTAGTCTGTGTCTGTCCCGTCCTGCCTGCTGCATGGTGACACTGGCATTCACTGATTAACGCTCTCTCTTGAGCAAACGTCACATGATACGTCGCTACCGTAATTCAATTAGCTTTGAAAAGGAATACACAGATTACATCCTTTAAAATGCACGTATGCTTTTCTGGCACCCCACTATGTAGACACACATTCTCATTAACAGTCAAAAACAGGCAGCGGAAGAAGGATATTTAGCAAAAGCTAGGAAACAAATGCTAAAAATCCATTATGATATCACACTCCCAAAGGTGGAAGTCAAATTATTATGCAGAACAGCTATTCTCACCTTAAAAAATGACATCTAAGGGAACTTCGGGCAAAAGCACTGCATCTAGGAAGCCCCAGCCGACATTGCAAAGCGGGCGCCCAGCGGGACAGGGGGACTCGTTCGTGACCTTGGATCAGACCCGCTGGTAACCTGCAGGAGGGGACTTCCGGCCAGAAGCCGGGCGCCATTCTCTCTGGCAGAGAGGACAGGCCCGCGTGCATGCGATGTTCACGTGTGTGGCTTGTCCCCGTATTCTCAGGGCTCGTTAACGGCTTTCGTTATCATTATTTTGCAGGAAAAGAAATGTATAAACAAAATGCCGCTTATGGTAACGCCAAACAGTGACTCTCTCCTGCAGTGCGATGGTGTGTCACAATGCCATCCCTGCCTCCGCACAGAAAACGCCACCGCGCCGCCAAACACATCGCGGACGCTAACAGCAATGACGTCATACCGCGTCGCCAAACACATCGCGGACGCTAACAGCAATGACGTCATACCGCGCCGCCAAACACATCGCGGACGCTAACAGTAATGACGTCAAGAGGAGGCGCCTCCAGAATGTCATCCAAGCTGATTATTTAGGGAAGTCGCGTTAAAGGCCAGGAACTAGTCACCTCTTTGAACTGGCATGGCAGATTCTAAATCTGTAACCAGGTGGCAACTCTTGTCACACGTGCCGGCGTGGAGACGGTTTCACGGCTTTTTTCCTGAGGAGCCATTCCGCATGTTCCTTCGGGATGGGAAGGTCAGGTGGAAGCTGGCTGACAGGTAACTCCCGTAACCCAGCAACCAGAGGCCGCCGCCTGAGGACGCTACCCGGGAGGCCTGGGAGGCAGGCGAAGGCGGCTGGAGGCTGCGGCAAGTGAAAGTGAAACTGCCTCGTGCTCAGCCCAGCAACCCCGCCCGCAGAGGGCACGCCCACAGGTGCGTCCGCAGCGCCTGGGGCACGAGGGACAGCTGTCCCGGGTGACCACGGTCCCCAGCGTCAGCGCTCGGGGAGGCAGACGGGCAGGCGCTCGGGGCCAGAGCCCTCCCTGGGCGACTCAAGGCGACCAGCTGGTGCGTGCGAACAGAAGGTACAGCCGGCAAGGAGGCAACAGCGACGTTCGGCCAGCGACGGCGTCGGGAACGTAGGGGCAAGACATCAACAGGCCCTGCCCTCCGTGAACGCCGGGTGCCGCCAACGCTGCCGTGTGAACAAGCGTCAAGAGTCTGGGTCCCAGCCGTGTTCTGGCGACGGGGACACGAGGGCAGCGGCGACGCCCAAGTCCTTCCGTGTGAGACACGACGGCGCCGGGGTGCTGACCAAGGAGCAGAAACCCGAGCCGGAAGGAGCCAGGCGTGTCACGTGCTGAGCGCACTGCCCACGCTACTCGCGCTCGGACCGCGCTCGGACCGGACAGGAAAAGCAGGTCCTCGCGAGAACAGCATTCCGGGCGGGGTGGGCGGGGCCGGGGCGGGGCCGAGGCTGCTTGCAGGGAGCACATAGGACAGGGGCGGGGCTGCATGCAGGGACCACGTAGGACAGGGGCGGGGCATGCGCAGGCAGAGGGGGCGGGGCGGGATGTGGGGGAGTGCACAGGCCGAGGGGAAGGGCATGGCGTGGGGGGAGCCTGCAGGGCGGGGGGGGCGGGGCATGGAGCAGGATGGGGAAGGGGCGGGGCCGGCGGGGCGCAGGGAGCACGCAGGACCGGGGCGGGGCAGGCTAAGGGGCCGAGCTCTGGCCACAGGGGCTGGATCCGGTCCCTTTCTTCAAAAGGCCCGAGACGGCGACCCAGGAGCCATTTCGTGGTAAACTTTGATCGTAGACGTTCCTCGTCTCCTCGCCACTTTATTCTGCTTTTGACGTCAGTAACACCAATGGCTGTCACGGCTGCTGAGTGTACTGAGGTGACAGAACACGCAACGTCAAGTCGGACGGCTTGGGGTCCAGCTTGTCGGCCGCCTGCACACTCACGGGGCGGCCTCAGACAGCGATCAGTCCACCGGGGAGACGACGCGCTGCTGTGCAAAATGCAGGGATCGAACGTCCCCACAACGTCCCCACGGTCGTGCCGTCCTACGTCACCGGCTGTGAGCTGGGTACCCCCGCGCTGAGCAGGCGCACCTGCGGGTTACAGCGCGCGCGCACGGGCCCACGTGCTAGGACACCGGGAGTGGTGGCCGTTTCCGCAGCAGTGGGGCCACGACCGACCACCCCGTGGTCCCGGGAGGGACGGTGCGCAGGGAGCAGCGAGGGGAAGACACGCAGGGCGCCTTGGACGCAGCAAGGGGCACTGTTCCTGCCTTGGGGACACAACCCCACACGTTTCCGTGTCATTCAGGCGGGGACAGCACAGCCGCTGGCACTCAGAAGCTGCCTCTGCCCTGCTCTGAATACGAAATCAGGATGTGTCACAGTGTCTGACCGAGAAAGTGTCCCCACCCACGCAGGTCACATCGAGACGGTCGCTTAGCCATTAACCTCGTGGCCAGGACGGAAACCCCCCGTGGAGAGAACAGGGCCGGCGCCTCCTGTCAGCGCAGCTCGGCGCCTAGGGCCTCCCCGCCCTGCTTCTCCCTCTGCTCCAACAGGAGGGCGCACGACTGGCAGCGCCTGCTGAGCACTCATGTCACCGCCTCACACCAGACTGCGCCGCGGAGCGGGGGCTGCTGCAGGGAGCCCGGGAGCAAGCCCACGGACACCCGAGTCCCCCTCCTCCGAGGACGCACACTGCAGGGGGCACACGCCCCGACGCGGGGGTGCCGGGATGAGACCTCCAGCGCCGCCAAGACCGCACACGAAGGCAATTGCGGGCAGTAAAACCCCGCGGCGCCCAGTGAAGCCGCCGGCACGCCGCGGGCTGTGCACAACGGGTTCCCAGAGGTGCGTGGGCTTCAGCACTGCGCCTGGGCCAGCTGCGCGGAGCGGTCCCGGCGCGTAACCGCCCCCCCCCCACCCCCCCCACCCCCCCACCCCGGTCCTGCATGGCAGGGGACGCAGGGGACCGGCGGGTGGGGGCAGGGCGCTGCCCCAGGCGCTCACAGGAGGGGCAGGCTTTCCCTGACGGTAGGAAGCGCTGCACACGTGAGCGCGGCACCCACGCACATCTCAGGATCCCTAGTCGGCAACTGGACAAAGCGCTGGGCAGCGCCGTCTCGGTAACGTCCACATGAAAGAACCTAACAGTGAGCATTCTGGAGCGATCAAGACCTTCCTCAGCTCACTGGTTAGTTTTTAAACAATTGTTAAGTGAAAAGAATTATTAATGAAAGGACACAGCGGGATGAGTTTCCGTAACAACAAATAAAAGTCCAATAAACTCCTCTTTTCCACAGTTTGGGGCGTATTCTTCCAAGTCTTTCTCTAGGAATATCACGTTTTTCCCTTAAAAATGCGATTTGTGCCTGTGCGAGGTGCACGTCTGCCTCACCTCCGTGCTGCCTAGGAAGCGCCATGTGGTCGTGCCCCGTTTATTTATTCTCCTGGAGTTCCCTCTAATTTACTCGCTTTCTTGATTCATTCTGTTGCCTCCATAACTCACTCTCCCACTGCAGTTACACTGCCCTTCAGCGTACACGGCTCCGAACAACGCTGCGCTGGACACTGAGCCCGGTACTCTCAGTAATTTATGTCACGTATCTTTCTAGAAGTGGAATTGCTGAGTCAAAAGATTTTTAGTTTTGATTCTGCCAAGCTGTCACTCAAAGGGCCGAAGAAAGCGACACCAGTTTCTTCCTGTTCATTGTGAGTGGATTCCCTGCCATCACTGTAGTTAAAGGACCGTAACATGCACTCCCGCTACACACGGAGGTCACAGGAAACTGACTGACACCGCCTCTGACTGCACGCTAACCAGAGGAAGGACCCTGCGCTGACAGGAAACTGCTGCACGCCGGCGGGGCACACGTGAGCGCACAGAGTTTCCCATGAAGCTCTTCCTGCCATCACTGGACGGACGGCTCCTGTAAACACGGGCCTGCTTCGGGGCACGCCGCGCCGTTCTGAGATGTGACGTGTCAGTCCCGGCCCTGGGGCGCAGCCCTGGAAATTCTGGAGACTTTGCTCGCCGAGCAACCACGCTTCCTGTTTTTACCCCTGTGCCCTGAGTCAGTTATGGTCCCAGTCTGCAGTATAAATAGATTGAAAAATACTATAAATATCCCACAACGGACTTTTTTTTGGGTCAAACTGAAACACTACATGAAAGAACTCTGGGCTATTATTTTTTTCGAGTGTATTATCTATTCAGTGACACTCTGAAGACACATTATCAAAATGACTGCCTCGTGAAAACAGGGTAGCCACAAACGCCATCAGTCCTGGCAGACACACGGAAAGGCCTGCGTGCCCGCAGCGAAGTCAGCTTTAGCAGGCACAGAGTGACAGGGTTTGGGACAGAGCAGTGGGGGGAGGCCTTGAACGCGAGGCGGCCTTTCTCATGCTCCAGATGGAAAACATCTGCCCAACGGGGGACGGCGTCACATCCCAACAGGCAGAGCTGCTGGGGAGGTGACAAGTAACGTGAGCGACAACGGCAGTTAAAATGTAAAATACTTCGTTACTATGTTTGTTGTCTAATTAGAGTTGCATCAATACTGCCTTGTTTTCACTCGGGTACAGCACTGTGGTTAGACATCTAGATAAGTTTACGCAGCAATCCCCCGACTATGCAGTCATTCGGCACCGTACACACTTGTCACCACGTTACTGACCATCTTCCCCGTGCTGGACCTCACATCCCCACCACTATTCCGTAGCTGCCAAATTTTTTTTTAAAAAACTACCATATTTTTATTTAAGGACAGACCAAGACGTCCTAACAAACGTATCAAGTTTTCAATATGATCCAAGCAAAAGGATGTTTGCTATTTTATTTTCAATGCTACAAGCTTAACAATAAAACGTGGAATGGGCCAGCGCTGACCTCCACGTCCCCAGTGACACGTCCCCAGCGTGACTGCTATGCCACCAGCTTCCCCCTCGCTCACTGCGCTTCTGCGTGGGGTGCAGATGGGGCACCTCTTGCGTTCCCACAGGCCCCTGGCCGCACGAGCACCACCTGTGTACGAGACGGTTTCTCATCAGGAGAAAAGATCGAGACGCAGAATAGTGCCTAAATGGGAAACCATCCATCCAGTCACTCCTTTGTGCAAATGTATGTTGAGAATCTGTTATGTAAAGGGACTTTGGGCAGCGGGGACCCCAGAGGGGGCAGGCGCAGTGCCTGTCATTCAGAAGCACAGTTTTGGAGTAGCTTCCAACTTGTCTGAATATGCGAGTAATTTCAATCCCTCTTGATACATGCGTGTGTTTCCTGTAAATACATACGACAGTATGAGCTAGGCAACTTGTAGTTCATAGACGGGTGCCATTACACTCACATGTTACATACATTGTAGAAGAACGTATCGTGTAAACTGATAAAGCACGTAACTCACACACACACCTACCGTCTGTATTCCATGCATTACAAGTGGAAACAAATCACAAGAGGAAATGATGAAGAATAATTATCTTACTGGTGTGATCAGCTAGGTGCTGGGAGAAGTAAACAACCCCAAAATACCAGCAGGCGAGGACACGGCAAATGCACCTGCTACTCATCAGACATGTCCCCTGGGGGCTGAGGGGTCCGGTCACTGTGGTCACGCAGGGGTCTCAGGTTCACCAAACACACGCCCCCACCCCCCCACCCCCGAGCACAGAGCAGGGACGACAAGCAGGAAAGCCAGCGCTGGGGGCTCTGGCAGCGTCACCCAGCCACTTGCACGGAGCACGTGGGACCTCGGGAGGCAGAGCAGGACACCCTCCTCTCCCTGGAAGGCGGAACTCACTGCACTTTCATCGAGCAGGTTTCCTGGACGGGAATCGGTCTTGGTTCGCTGTATCTGGACGCCGGGGCTCAGTGGCTTCCGTGGCTGAGGAGGTGCTGGCGGGGCGGGGCCCCCTCGGAAAAGGCACGGGACTGGCTGCACGGACTCTGCTGCCAAGGTTTCCAAGTGTGCAGGCGTGAGTGCTTCCCTCTCTCTTAAAATCAAGCAGACTCACACAGAGTCAAGTGCACTTATCTTCTATACACCTCGATGACGTTTCTGTTTGAACACATGTCACTTCCATCTGGGTCAGGACAGAATGGTCAGCTCCAGCGCCCCAGCACCTGTCTGGTCCCCCTCACTGGGGAGGCGACCCCCATCCTGACCTCGGCCCCCGCTGGCCGTGGTTTTCACACACACGCAAGCCAGCGGTATGGCTTCCTCCCCTCAACGTCACGTCTCTGAGGAGCAGTCACGTGGATGCACAGAGGACAGTGTGGTCGTCCTCACGCTCTCCAGAAGTCTGTGTGTGTCTACTCTGTCACTGACAGACACGTCCGGTGTTCCCAGTGTTCACCCGCTTGAGATGCAGCTGTTCTGGAGGCTGCTGTCCATGTATCTCGGTGACGTACACTCAGTGCTCTCGGGCAGCACACGACGTGGGGCTGGACCGCCGCAGAAACGTGCCTTTACCTTTAGTGGGTGCTCCTGGCTCCCCAGGGGGAGGGAAGCATGACCGCGGGCCCCACAAGAGCACCCCACTGTCAGTGCCGCTGTTCTTGCTGAACCAGGGCCCACGTGTGCAAAAAACTCGCTCTAATTTACAAAAAGAAAAGGGTTTGCATGCCGGTTTCCCTCAGCAGAAAATTAAAAAAAAAGAAAGAAAGAAAGAAAGAAAGAAAAGCAGCAGCTATGGCACAAAACCAACCAGAGGAGGAGAGAGTACAAGAACGCAGCCCTGCCGTCCAGCCCAGGAACTCACCTCCTGCAGATCCATCGCAGTCAGAGCCCCTCAAGGGGGATCTGCGTGACCTCGTAAACCCATCATTAAACTCCCCGCGCACACAGACTTGCTAAAAGCGAGGGGCGTCCCCGCGCAGCTCTCCAAGTCCCCGTTGCTGTAATCCCAGGCTGTCACACTGTTGGCAATTAGAGGTGACGGGGACTTCAGAAGTGAAAAACGGGTTTTCAGATACGTCGTACTCACGAAGGTGCTTGGCCGTCACGCACACATTTTGATTATGAGTACGAGACACGATCAGAAAACTAAAGCAAATGGACCCAAAAGAAAACCTGCACCCCGACGTCCTGTGCGACAGGGAGACTCTATGCACGTCACCTTCAGGTTGCCTCGCTGGCACCGTCTGCTTCCTGGCATCCAGCCCCAAACTGAGTTCTGGATTCAGAGTGGACCGCTGCTGGACTTCTATGAAAGGCGGAATTTCCATGTTAATCGACCTGCTGATTAAGTGACAAACTGAGGCGCAGAGAGAAGTCCCACTTGTGTCAACCAAGTGGTCCTCCGAGAACTCAGGAGCCCGTCTGCGCACAGGAGAGCAGGGGGGCGTCTTTGGGGTTCGGGGCCATCGGAAGAGACCACCCAGCCAGGGACGGTGCGATCGATTATTAATAAAGAAACTACCCTTGTGATGAACTGACAACTCGTTAAATATGCCCAACCACGAGTTAATGGATAATAAGCAACAACAAATACCTTATTGATCACCTTTAAAGAGACACAAGAGGCAACCAACCGACTCTAAAAACCGTGAAGGAACGAGCATTTGTCCCGCCCCCTGTAGGAACCGTACTTCAGAGCAACCCAAGAGCTGATGAGATTTTTTTATTTCACGACTCAGTGTTCTGGCCAACAATCATCGGTTTGCAATTCCTACGTAAGTAACAGATCACGGCAACAGTGACGTAGGGCACGAAACCATCCGATGGAAGGTTACGATGAACTTTTAAAGGGTGGGTCAAGCTGATAACACTTAACATCCAACTTCAGTCTTAGCATCACAGAGAGAGGGGCAACCGAGCACTGTGTGCCTCCTGCTGCTGCAACAAGGTGAAGACAAAAATCAAACCTAGACCCGATAAAGCCTCTGTTATTAGTCACACATTCACAGGGGACACAAGGGATGGGGCAACATGGTCCATGACACCACGAGGACGCAGGCTGAGAAGACCCGGAAGTGAGGATGTCTACGGAGCCATCCGATTCATCTTGTCAACAAGCAAGGTCAAGAGCGGGCTAGAGAGGGACAAACCAAGGAAAGGCCTGGGGTGAGTCCTCATCTGCACACTCTGCCTGAAAAGGCTCTGAGAATTAAGGGATTGTTCATTTCCCGCACAGCTGATAACGGTATTATAGTCACGATTAAAAATAAAAAAGAGAGCAAGCGCCTGTCTGATCTGTGTATGGACGAAATGATCTCATGTGTGGGATTTACTTCAAACCAATCATCCCCGAGGTGGTGGGGCGTGGGGGGCACGACACGAGACTCGCCGTGAGCGCACTGCTGCAGAGGCTGCCAGCAGGCCACTCAGGCTTGTCCTGTTCCCGGCCGACAAGTCTGAAACGCCCAAAACCAAACGTTTAAAAAGGACGTGGACTGCTGTTTACGGGCAGAACAGTACATGAGTTTCCTCTGATGCCAAACAGCGTACTTCCCAGCGCTCACTTTATACGGGGGGAAGTAAATACTCTCCAGATAAGACCTGCAACGGAGGAACCGTGTAGGCCACAGGTCATCTCCAAGCTCATAAATCTTACGCTGGAGACCGTCAGGGCCAGAGCTCAGCTTTATAGAAGACTGTTTGGCAGACAAAGAAATTGTAACCAAATGTCCAGAGCGTCGTACAGACGGTTTCACAGCACTGACTCTAATGCATCAAACTCCTTATAAAAAGCAAAGATAAACTGTCTGGGGAAAAACTCAGGTGAAATAACGAAACTCGGGATTTTAAAAAATGTGACTATGATTGTCCTTCTTTAGAAAACATAAAATTGTTTCTCTCATCAAATATGTTTATTAAAATCTATTTCACAATACCTTTTAAATGAAATTAATAAAAATAGTCCCCGGAATTAGTAAAAACTTTTCAGAGTTCCGTAAAGGAAGAGATGACTGACTTGGACTTCTCTCTGCAGAGAACGGCGCTTGCTCGGCTGGTGTCTGCTCGGCCACAAGCAGAGGGGACGAAGCCAGCGGCTCCGTGGCCAGGACCAGGACATCGGCGGAAGGCAGCCATCAGGGCAATGACACCTCACGGCGTGTGACCAGCACATTCCAAGTTTAAGTCCGAAAAACTGCACTGTGAGTCTGACGCTCATGGAGTTCCGCCCGGCTCGAGCAGTCTTCGGGACAATTGTGGAAAGGGTTCGGGATTGCCTTTGAGTGACCCTGGTGTTACACGGACTTCACAACATGCTAATCGTTCCTACGTGGTTAGTTCACGCGTGATCTATAGGATCTGTTTCCCTATTTAATCAACCACACTTCTCTTCTTTGACATTCACTGGATTAAAAACACAATTCAATGTGACACTCTGTTGAAAACACCATTACTCTTAACAACTGCACTGCAGCTTGGGGACTCCTTGCCGTCTCTCTCCCCATCACCGCCGGCGGTGGTAACTTACACCCTGAGGGTTTGTCACTAATCCATCAGTCAGCGGGCCAGCCAGGCACCACTGGGGAGCGATGGGCACAGGGACTGGGTCAAGGTCAGAGACGTGGGGAAGGGGAAGAGGGTGACGGCTGCAGCACCTAGGAGAGCAGTGGGGCTGGGCCAGGGAGTTGGAGCCATTGGCCCCGAGCAGCCCAGAAGGGACGATGTGCGTGTGGGTCAGTCACAGGCAGGGGACAGAGGGGACATGCGTGTGGGTCGTCACAGGTGGGGGCCGGGGGGGGGGGGCGGGTGTGGGAGAAAACACGTAAAGTTGATTTGGAGTTGATGTGAAATTTTACAGGTTGTCCTCATAGCTGAGCCTTACACCGGTGGCCACGGTGTTTTACGTGTAATAGGAAGTAACCTGTAGGCTCTGAAGTAACTCTGCTCCTGTGTGCCATTCATAGAGCGCATGGGCTTAGAGCTGCAAGGAGCTCTCACCTCTCCTGCACACGCAGAGGCAGCTGCTCTCGCCGGGGGTCCGTGTTCGGCTTTCAGAACGGGGTGATGTACCCCCACACCAGGTTTGTGGGTGGGATCTTCCCCTCCCCACCTCCCCGCCGGCGGAGCACAGACACGACTCCACCTTCTGGCTGGGTCGGTGCGTCTATGGAGCTTGTGAGCACAGAGTTCGGTGTCTCTCCTCTTTGCTCTCCCGCCGGGACCCCAGGGACGCGGAGACCTGGGCTGGCAGGTCTGCCAGGAGGTTGGCCTTGCCCTCCGGTACCTGTTTCGAGGTGGAGGCTGCGGGCTGTGGAGCACGTGGTCCTCCCGCCTCTGAACCACGTTCTCCAGGAGTAGCCTGTCCGTCTGCTGATTCTACTGTCTTCTTCTTACGTTGGCCTGAAGTGTGGGCAGGGAGGAGGCTTGCTACTGTGTGTTCCTGTCTCTCCTCCCATTCCTGTGGCGGTGCTGATGGCGAGAGGGCCCATTTCCGCTCTTCATTACTACCGAACGTGACTGCTAACCACTGAGGCTGATCCAGAAAGCAACGCTGCGACAGGCCTGCGTAGACCTGTACCAACCCTGAAAGCGCCTGTTGGTGAACTCCCGCAAAAATGTCAGGAAAACGCAGGTTTAAGCAGCAGGTGCCGATTTATGACACAAATGGGAAGGACCTGGCCACCTGGCCATCGGCTCCAAGGTCGCAGGAGGTGGCACGCACAGTAGTTCAATGAAATACAAACTGACGGTTAAGATCGCCAAGTAGCATTAGGAGAAAAGTGCTGGGAAAACACGCTCTACCCAAGACAGACACTTCCCGTGGCAGTGGGAGGAGCCTCCTCAGGAAACTGCAAGGACACGACGATAATTAGGAAGAGACGGTCATACAGGTGACGAGCAGCACAGAAGTGTTTTCTGTGTTCCCCCAACACAACCCACTGAACTTTCATTTTAAAGGGGGGCAATACCTCGAGGACTCCGAGAACACAGTTTCAACAAAACAAATGAACATGAAATCGTAAGAGGATAACAGGTCTACGCTGGCATTGAGCGCTTTGCCACCTAATAGTATCTCTCACCAAAACACCGGCTCGCACGCACGCATGCGCACAACTACCCAGACACGTGTGCACCGACACAGAGTGGGGTTCACAGGGTCGGGAGCTCCAGGCGCCTACGCTCGCTTGGAAGACACCCAGAGCAGGGAGCCATGGGGCACTCCCAAGGCCGCGGCCTGGCTCTCAGTGACCTCGCACGTCCGGGAAAAGGCCAGGCGCCCTTCGGAACGAGGGCCTGCCCGCCCGGGAAGCCTCACAGTGGTTTCACCTCCTACACAGTCAGAGCACCTCAGGCACCAGCTTCTCCACTTAAAATGTGCCCTTGGGACTCGGGAGCTGCGACCTTGAATAACCGGGAAAGCTTGTCACGCAGTGTGGCTCGTATGTAACAGGCTTGATAGTATTTGCCGAATTTGTGAATGAAAAGGAAATGTACTTCTGTCTGTACATGAGGAAGCTACACAGATTAACAGGCTGATTTCGCTTTCGGGGTCTAGTCTCACTGCTCCAAATGTCAACACAGGTATTTCCCGAGGTGTAAAGTCAACTTAGACCCGTTTAAAGAGGACAGCACAGACACAGTGTTCTCTGGCCAGCGTGCAAAGTGTAATCAGGTCCCTTAAAATTTACGGGTGGCGGTGCTCACTGGTGCGGCCGAAGCGGCACTCCAAACGCCCTCACAGGCGTGCACGACTCGGCACGGACGAACCCCGTGCTTTCTACTGAGTTCACCTCCAAGGACGACTGCAGGTGCCTGTCTGTGGTGCGTACAACGCTGCTCACCACCCAGACGCTGCAGGACACGTCTGTCCAAATGTTTTAACAGAAGCTGAGACTGCAGCCAGGGGGAGAGAAAGTGGAGGTAAACCGAGGGCACGACCCCGCCCGTGGGCCGACCTGCTTGCTGACCGCGGAGTACACGTCGTGCGCCCAGCGAGGGACGGGTCTCGTGCGCCTGTCTGGCGTCCTGAAGCACAGGTGAGCCCGGGGGGCGGGGTGGGGGGTGTCGGGCTGCGAGACACCACACGGCTGCTGTTCCCACTCAGCAAGCCCACCACATGGCGGCCAGCCCGGCCCACCCAGGCAACCGACAGATGCTGGAGGTCCAGAAAAATCTATCCCAACTGGCAATTCACCTGCTTAGCTTCACATCCCAGCCAGGGCTCCCATACACAGCTTGAGCAGTGCCGCTCACTCAGGTGAGTGAGCTGAAGCAGCTGGTTTCTCCTTTTAACTTCTGAGTCCTAACCGGAAAGCAGTTCTGCAGCATTTTCAATTTAATTATTTTTTTTTTTTCTAGCAAAAAGCAGATACACTGCTGAGGGGAATCTGGCAATGCCTGTCGGACAGTCCTCCTGGGCTCTAAGTCCACCTGCTGCAGGAACAATGCCCATGTGACCACCCACCGGTCATCGCAAACGCAATCCGGCCACCTCAGCCACACCTCCCTCGAGAAACGCCCCATCACGCCCCCTGACCCCCCCAGGCCAAAGTACACCACCGCGACCGCCTCCCTGAGAACCCCACTGCAAGTCCATGGCTGCTTTCCTGAACCTCCAGGGGTTGGCATGCCCCCCTCACTGACTGCCACGTCCCGGACCCCATGTGTCCCTCAAGCACCACTGTGGGGTAGCAGCTTGGACGCCCCGGCCCACAGCGGCCCTCAGGTCGCGTGGAGCCCCTGTCACAGGACCTCCGGGCATTGGCTAATCCTCATCGGTGTGGAGACGGGCCGTGTCAGGCATCTTGCAGAGCAGATGTGTTCAGAAAACCCGAAGCACAGCGGCTCCGCACCCACTGGGACCCTGACCAGCTCTCTCTGCAGCTGTCAGCACTCATTTCGTTAATTTTTTAAATCGGACATTCGTACACCTGTGCCCGGCGCTCTCCAGGCCACAGCAGTCTGCTCTGACGGCCACTGCTCAGGGAGCCTGGTGCTAAGACCAGACAGTGACCCCGGATGTTGTGACGCCACGTTTTCACAACTGTGACTGCCAGTTCGCTTGTTGCGCTGAGACGGCCAGGGCACACACGCACACGCTCCGAGCTGTCATCCCGTCCTTGCTGTGTCATCCCCACGGCTGTCCTTACATGATGGACACGTGTGACGGTTTTAGCTGCTGTTTCTAATTATACCTTTCTGCATGTTCTTTCCTAGTCATTCAATTTTCTAGTTACAAAGTTTCTGAGGTGTAGGTAAAAGGCCTGATCTGACAATAATGACTGTGATTTCAGAAAATTAAATCCCCGTGGTCACGTAAAATCTTACTACTTTAATGATTCCGGGTTTTAGTTCAGACTTTTGACCTCACTAGGTGGTCATTACCTAACGTGGACACTCTGTGATGACCCCAGGAGGTAAAAAGTTAACCATTTTATCACCATCTAACAAAAGCATCGCACCACAAAACCGGAGGTGGCGAATGGGGCTAGTTAAAAGGACGGAGGTGAACTCAAATCCGTTAACATTACCCGGCACGTCTGCGTGTGCGTGTCCAGTAAGAACCGCTGTCTGACGTGCACACGTTTCCGTGTGACGCCGTTTCTCGCACACTGTGGTCAGCAAGCAGCGGTTACTAAGTACACATGACACGGGGACTTGGGTGACTCGTCTGCCATCACACAGGCAGCACTGCAGCCGTGCCCACCGTCCCCGTCCCCCACGCGGCGCTGGACGACTACAGCACCCTCACAGCAGCCTCACCCCTGCGCACTGCCCGTCTGCCCTTCACCTTTTCAGGTCTGAGGACGGTCACGGGGGAAGTCCGCGGCACCACGCGGGGAAGGAGCCAAGCACCGTGACCAGAAATGACCACATGTTATAGGGTGTACTGACTGTTCTCCGGGATTAGCCATAGAGTGTTAATAATGAAAAAGCGCACGGAATTCCGAACTCCCAAGAACTGGGTTTAAGCTAATAGAAAGCTAGCGTATCCCACGGTCACCCCGGAGGGACGGACCGCGTCGGGGCACGCGGGAGCCCGGGGCTCACCTGCTGGGGGCAGGCAGTCCCTCCAGTCGAAGTAGCCGGCGTAGATGCCTGGTTCCAAGGAGCCGACGATGGGGTCTGCCTTCAGCTCGATGTAACTTTCGAAGAGTCTCTGGTCCAGCTCTCTCAGTGATGCCATGCTCACCTGTCAGCACAAAACGCAGAGCGGTCATACGCTGTCCTCTTGAGGGTGAGGAAGAAGTCACATATGTAAACGTAAACGTGGTTCAGTATGTCTGTGAAGCGCTTGTCTATTTTCCTACAAAAACTCGATTTTCATTTTCTTTAGTTTCGTTAAGAAAAAGCACTCTCGGCACGGCTGTGTGACAGGATGAGAACTGACCCCGTCTTCCCAGCGTGTCCACCCAGGACTGAGTCCTGCTGGCAGTCGGGGCAGCACAGGGTGAGGACGGCATCGGTCCTGCAAGCCTGCCTGGTCTCCGGCCCCCCGGGGCCAACGCGTCACAGGGGGGTGTGCAGGGCGCAGTGCTGGGGGGCAAGGGGCCTGTGGCCCAGGTTTCTCTGCACTGGGGTTGGGGGGTCGTCCGTTTCTGCCACTGACTCGTGGGGCACAAGACTCTTTCCAACACCAGACCTGCAAGAAGCCAACGTGAAACACACACATCCAGGGCGTCTGGCATGCACAAAAGGAGCATCAGTCCGGCCCGAAATTCGACTGTGGAAGAGAAAACCAACAACTTGAACTTAGAAAAATCATGAAAACCCTTGAGAAGGTTAAAGTCCCATATAAAACAAGACTTCCTGAAGAGAAAACATGATTTTCAAAGCAAACAATGGGTTAAGTGAAGAAAGTACCGGTCACCACCAGGTTGAGATCAAGTGCCACCACGTCCAAGCAGAGTGAAGACGTGAAGGGTGGACACCACGGGGGAAGAGATGGGGAGAGAGATCGAGCAGCTCCAGATGCGAACAAGCCCCCAACAAAAAGCACCCAGAAAGTCAAGAAGAGAAACATGAGCAACCAGAGAACAAGTCAGAATCAGACGAGTGAAGGAAATTTCACTGGACCCAGGGACCGCGTGGGCGCGTGAGTGCGCGTGCCGAGTCCCAGGCCAGACTGACGAGACACATCCACGGCCAGATACACATGTAAACACCCGAGTGCTGTGTGGACAGAAAACCTTGCAAGCTTCCAGATCAACACAGGATCTGCCTACGAGGAGAAAGGATCAGTCTCACGTCAGACGCCGCAGGCGCAGCAGCAGGGCCTGAAATCGCTGGACTAACATCCACGGGAATGTCGGGCACACGGCCCAAGGGTCCACGTTCAGCCAAGACATCGTTTACTCAGAGGCCAGCACGCACGTGTCTGGGCACACGAGGACGCACGAGAGAATGCGAGGATGCACGCAAGGATGCACGTGAGGATGCATGCGAGGAGGCACGCACGTGTCTGGGCATGCGAGGATGCGCATGAGGATGAACATGAGGATGCACATGAGGATGCACGGAGGACTCTGACCCGAGGGCAGACGCGTCAGCTGGACAGGTGTGGAGGGGGTACAAAGGCGGCAGGCGCGGCGGCGGCGGCCCGTCCACACCCCGGGCCTCTGCTTGCCCAGGACTCACAGGCACAAACCTCCACAGTCGACCAGAGATGCTCGTTCCCGAGAGACAGGAGGCGTCGGAAAGGAAACGCAGCGGAACCCGGGCCCCAGCCGCCTGAGTGTGTCACCGCTCACACTGGCCCAGCTCCCGCCAGCCCCCACGGTGCCGTCCACTGAGCCTGCTGCGACGTGAAGCTGCCATAAAACATCACGTCAACCAACCTGAACGTTTAGGCAAAATGGGCAAAGTCCAAGAAAAAGACAGGTTCTCACGGGGACGATCCCGGGCCCAGAGGCTTTCCCAGCGTTCCACGTATTCCCAGAACAAGTCATTTCTACACGAGCCTGCGGAGGAGCAGCGGAGGGAGACGTTGCCCGATCGCCGTGCGGACTGGCCGAACACGCGGCAGCACGGGCAAACCCCAGCAGCAGCAGAGTACAGGCAAGCCCAGGGGGGCAAAGCACCTGTGAGTGACCCCCTTCTGCTGCGTAAACGTCGCAGGCAGGTGACCAGCGCCGTCCCGTTCAGACACCACGGAACGCAGATGCGGCCCGACGGGGAGAGCAGGGCCACATGTGTGCTGCAGGAGGTTCTGGAAGGAGGCCCCACCCTTAGCTCGGCGCTGGGTGCACGTGTGCTCCCTTCACTACTCCTCTATCTGCACAAGACCCGTGCGTCTTCCGGGACGAAACGTTTAGTATAAAGTACCTGGGAAAACGTGGGACCTAAGTAAGGGCGGCAGCATCAAGCGAGCAGGGACACCACGTGTGGAAGTGCGACCCCGGGGTGCGGACAGAGCGTCACAGGAGGCGGGGCTCGTGCCTCCTGACCCGGGACGACAGACAGCGCGGCACACCTGCACCGGAGCTGGGCTCTGACGGACAAAGGACGGACACTGCCGCGTCAGGACGGAGGGGAGCCCCGCAGACAGCACACCCCAGGCCGGGGCGGGCGCCTCAGCCAGAGCCCGGCCAGCGGGAGCCGAGCGGTGATCCTTCCAGGGAAGGCGGTGGCGAGGGGACAAGGGGCTGGGGGACCGGACGCCACACACGTACGACCTGCGGGCTTCAGGCTTTGTTCTCTGGGCAACGGGGGGCCCCTGCAGTGCGGGAAGGAGCAGGGACAGGGCGACCAGATGTGTTTCTGGAAGCCACCCTGGGAGCGCTGCGGACAGTGAGCCAGAGAGGGACGGGATGCGGACAGGGAGCACCCCTGAGCTGGGAGGCACTGCACACCACAGGGACGGACGCCGTCAGAGCACAAGCCTCCTGGGGCGCAACGGGGGCCTCGCCAGCTCCTGGGGGCACACACAGAAGTCACACGCAGAGGGGCTGACTCCAAGGGCCAAGGGAGACGACTCTGGTTTGGGCACAGTGGCCTGAGGCCCCGGGGGAAACTCGCAGGGAAGACGTCGCACAGGAAACAGTGCGGAGTCCTGGGGAGACTGGAGACGAGGACTCTGGGGATCACGGGCCTCAGTGACGTAAAGCAGGGGGAGCAGAGGGGATCGAGGGCAGGCGCTGGCCTGTGAGGAGGAAACACAGCACAGGCCCGCAGAGCCGCAGGGGCACAGGGATGGAGACTGGCACACACTTGGGAGCCACGTGGAGTTCTGTCCCTCGCGCTCAAGGCTGCCTGAGTCAGCAACCCCACAGGATGAATGGGGAACCCACGGGGGTTACGTGCTTATCTCCTACGGGCCCCAACTTTCCAGGGAGACCGAGCTCCCTGCACCCGAGTCAGCAGCCTCCACGTGGATGGAGCTGTCCCCGTGCTCTGGGAGGGCTCCTCGGACAACGTATCCCCCTCCTGAGTCCCCACTCACGGAGGAAGCCTGAGGCGGTCACACACCATCAAAATTAAGTCCGGTGCTCAGTTTCTACTGTTGGTCAGGGGCGCACCTGACCACCGTACAGTCCCTGCCTGTGAGACCCCAAACGCCCAAACAGATTAATTCACAAGTCACTGACTTCATAAAAATAGCCTCCAGACCAGTTTCAGCTAAGTCACATGAAGAAGAGATGGTTGAGATAAAACAAAGCGAGGGTACAAGGCCACGGTCATCCACACCATGAAGTCAAACGGCTTCACACGAAATTTAAGAATTCCACACAATGAAGCCAGAAACAGTCAAATATGTGAACACGGTACCTACAGTTCAAGGGGACGGACACTCTTTGAAGCAGACTGCTGCACGTAAGGGACGTTCCCTGGGTGCCCCCACAGAGCAGCCGTCCCCGCCCGGGTGACCCAGAGCCTGTCGGAGTCTCATCAGGGCCCCACCAGCCACCGTGCGGACGCCGAGCTGGACGGGGCCGATGTAAAGCAGCGTTCGCGTGCGGGGGGCTCCCCGGGGTCCCCACAGCTGCTGTGTCCTCAGGAGCCCTTTCGCGGGAACAACTCTCTCCTTGCGTCGGGGCGAGGGGCGCGCTGACCCAGGACGAGGTGGCTCAGCGCTGAGTCCCAGGGGGCTCCGCTGCGAGAACAGGCCAAGTCATCCCGCCCGCCGAGCCGCCTTCTGTGCGAAGGAATGAGGCCACCGCCCTTAACCCCCTCACAGGGTT